>CM070666.1:23235829-23336491 GCA_036346575.1 Dendrocalamus sinicus | reverse complement strand
TCATTTCGATGTGGGCGCCACCGCCACCCGCTCGCGGGTAGGGACTGAGCGCGCGTCACTTCGACCGGGCGCCAGCCTCGCGCCACCCGCTCGGCGGTAGGGACTGAGCGCGTCTCTCACTGACCGGGCGCCACCACGCCACCCGCTCAAGGGTAGGGACTGACGCGCCTCACTCGACCGGCACCAGGCACGCCACCCGCTCGGGGTAGGGGACGAGCGCGCCTCTACTTCGATGTGGGCGCCACCACCGCCACCCGCTCAAGGGTAGGGGACGGAGCGCGCTCTCGACTCCGACCGGCGCCGCCAGCGCCACTGCTCTCGGGTAGGGGACGAGCGCGCTCTCACTGACGGGCGCCGGCCACGCCACCCGCTCGAGGGGTAGGGACTGAGCGCGCCTCATCCGACTTCGAGCGCCACCACCGCCACTGCTCAAGGGTAGGGGACGGAGCGCGCGCTTACTTTCGACCGGGCGCCTGGGCCGCCACTGCTCGAAGGGTAGGGGACGGAGCGCGCGCCGCGCATTTCGACTTGGCGCCACCCTCCGCTACCACCATCCCAGTTTTAGGCTCCCAACCACAAGCTTGAGGAATTCACGTGCAGGGACTGAGGGGGCCAAAGGACTGACGACATGGCTTCGGCCTGTGGAAGCCCTTCACCATGAGAGGCTCTCGTCGTGAGGGGTGGCCCCACCTAAACCCAGCAGTTCGGTAGGAGATTATAAGGCCCGAATAGGCCATGTGTAAGGACATAACCGCTCGGGGATAAACGAGATGTAAGGGTATAATCAGTAAAAGCACTCCCATGTGTATATATATATGAGTGAGCCTTGGGAGGAGCCAAGCCATTACACTCAACTTCATTACTCTCCACTACCATCTCTCTCTCTGTTTGGTCTGTAGCCACAACACTTACGTTTTTTTATTTTACAGAAATAGCCATCTGTCGCTCAATGGTTGGACAACATGAGCGACTGTTGGGTGACACGTGGCCAAGTTGCCTAATGGTTGGGCGACTAACCCATATCGCTCAACCATTGAGTGACTAGTGCCTAGTCGCTCAATATGGTTGAGCAACTTAGCCCTAGTCGTTCGATGGTTCGGCAATTTAAAATAATAATTTTTTTATTTTATTAATCCGATGAAAATAATTGTAGGGGAGTAATGGTAATTTTTGTAGGTAATACATTTCGCAATTCTTGTTTGTAGGTTGCTTTTTTTAAAAAAAATAAAAGGTAGATAACGCGCTTAGTCTGTTTGTGATTTTCGTATATTCTGAATGGTACGAAATCAGTTAGACTCGTAATAAAATTTTGTGATCGTCGTATGTTGTTTTAATGCGATAAATTTTTGAAGAATTTTATGAGGACGATTGAGCTAGCAATGATTCGTAAGTTGGAAGATAAGTGATATTACGATGCAATAGGGAATTCATACACGGGGAGAACTTGATAAATGGCGAATAATAACAACATGACGCTGATCCGACAAGGGGGCTACATAGTACGTAGACAAATGAACCAAGGATGGTACATGTATGCCTTTAGAGAATTAGAAATACATGGGACATATAAATGAAGAGGGCCGAACTACTGCGTGAAACGTGGTCATTTGCCCTTCCTCCCGAGGTCGACGTTGTAGTCCTTGCCGGCCGCCCTGGTCTTGGCCGCCAACTCGTGCTCCTCCTCGCGAGCCTCGCGCTCCTTCGCATGTATGCCTCTAGATGAACTTACGACTCCTGTTGAATATGCTCACTTCAATCTTCGCTGCGTCATCACACCTCCATCCTCTCACGTGCCATCTGGGGATGTCACTCCTCGTAGCCCAGAGTCCACTAGTCATGTAGGTGGATCTTCCAGTCGATCCATTTAATGTATGCGTATAGTGGATCCGAGACTACGAGAGAGGAGGAGAACTATTGGTGCATGCCATAGAAGAGAACTGTAGGAGAATATATTGCAACCCATCCTTACCAGCTGTCGATAGCGGGCCATGTCCCAACACCAGTCGGGATAATCCCAAGCATAGTTACCGTAACCCCAACAACGCATGCCCAAGCTCAAGCGCCCTTGGACTTGAAGGACTTGTATGCGTCCCTACACCAGCAAAGGAGGCGTCTCCCCCATGGGCGGGTCTTGTGGTGAATTGATACGGGGTCGCCCGATCTTCTCGACGTAGGATCAAGATACTCACGATGATTTGTCAAACCGTAGTGATCTCTCGTTGCCAATGCAAGAGTTAGCACTCTATAATTCGCCCAACCACACGTGTTGAACTTCACGACCACCAATGAAGTTCTATCGCGCCCCAATTCCAGTATGAAAGGTTGAACGATCTTGATTTCAGCGAACTCCCAATTCCCTCATGTTGGTTCGCCAACGTGAAAGAACAAGAGTATTCTATTATCAAAAGTGGTTCCCCTTTTACAATGGGGTCTACCCCTCAATATATAGTCTCAGTCTAAGGCTATTCAACACTAAATTTTCCGTGCGGTACTATTCACGAGCAAGCTATCAGAGCGCGCATCGTTTCACTGACCACGCATCAGAAGCGCGGTACTGTTCACGCCCAAGATCAGAGCGCGGAACTGTTCATGGGCTGGATATCGAGCGCTGCATCGCTCATGCGTGGCACTATTCATGCACCGATCATTGTTCATGCGCGTGGACTTGTGCTTCCTTGTGACGACCACATATCCTTGATCTCCATCCATCGTTGACTCTTCAAACTCGAGCACAAGTAAAACATTATTTTTAGGTAGTATAAAATTCTCATTAAAATTAATGACATATTCATTAAGGAGCAGTTCACCCGAGATTGTAGTTTTTGGCTCGTGCTCTTGTTATTAGTCCTGTTATTGAAGTCTCATTACTAGCTTTGCCATTACTATCGATGTCCTCATCATGAATGCTCACTGAAACGTTGAGGTATGGGTTAAGGTTACTATCGATGTCCTCATCATTACTAGTTTTGGCATTACTATCGATGTTCTCATTACTAGCACCCTCTCCTTCATGCGGTACTTCGACATGAAGTTTGATGGGTCTATGAGAGACCATGTGGATGCGACCACATGCTTGTGATGAGTAATTGACAAGTTTTCTAGAAAGATTGAGTTTGGTTTGTGCGTTTCGTGCTATGATGGCATTTGGCTCAGTCGGGTTTGGTTAGTCGGACTTGAGGTGTATTCTTCTTCCCGTTTGAGCTTTTGGGCCATTTATGCTTAAGTATGATTCATTGATGCTAATTATTATTACATGTGTCGAGCGGTGCTATGTGATGTGTTTCTTGTCTGTGATGGCTGCAGGACATCGAGGCGGAGTCGTGGCGAGGCACGGGATGACCGGACTAGCGGGTGGTGCCGAGGTTAGAACGGTCAAGGTATGTCGAAGACGGTGAGGACTCGAGGTGTTTACGAGGCTTGGAAGGCAAGGAATGAGAAGCTTCGGAAGGTGCACGAGGGCGCTGGTGAATACGCAGGCTGCACTAAAGGAAGTGGATTATGGATAAAGCATTGGAGTTGTTGAGGCTTAATGGGCAAAGCAAATTGCAAACCCTTTAGTGGAAGACTATATAAAGGAGGAGTGTCTCCTGCATGTGTAGCACTTGGAAAAAATGGCTTGTGAGAGGGGTTAGAGGCTTTAGAGGAGTTGGTATTTGCTTTGTGCTTTCAGTTTTGGAGTTGGTGGGAGATGGCAGAGGGTTGTTTTGCTTGTCTCCCGTACCTTCTCTGTTGCTCATCTCCTTCTTTGTGTGTTCTTGGTTTCTTGAGCTTGTGAGAGGGAGAAGATGAGTTGAAACTCCATGTAATCATTTCTCTGTATTCAATCATGTATGGGGACTCCTTTGTAATCCTTGGTTGATTGGGAATGAAGTATCTGAAGTTTATCTCCTGTTCGTGCCATTTTTCTCTGTTCGTTCTTCTCACTGTCACTTTTCCTCTTTTTGGTGTTTGAGCTGATTTCTTGCCAAGAAGGTGGAAAATGGATTGCTCTGTGATGGGAATAGGTCTCAAGATCATTTGATTGGTTTTTCCCAAGAGCAAATTAAATGAATCAAAGATTCTCCTTTTCACCTCCTCTGTTTTCTGTTTTACTAGGGTTTTGAGTCAGGGGCTGCATGCTTTCTTTGATTTCCCTTCTCAAGTTGAGTTGAAACTTATGCTTCCAAGCCCTGTGATCATCTCTAGTTGAATTGCAAAATCTTTTGAGCAAAGGTTGAGAGAATAGAGGGAAATCTGAAGTTTTGCTCTTGTCTGCATCTTTTTGTCAAAATCCAGTATACTTGCTCTTCTTTTGATTTCTCATGTTTTTTAAGGTCTAAATGGTATTTAGTTTAAGTTCTTGTCCTCCTGGCCTGAGGAATCCAGAAGATTTTCTCTTTTCCTTTTGAATTCTGCAAGATTCAGTGTTTTTTCGCCTCCTATCTCAATTTCTCGCTCGCTCGCGCAACCTCGCGAGATCGGTCTTGCTTGGCCCGATGCGGCCACAATGCCTGGCCGACCGGCCATGTGTATCCGGTCGCACCGGGCGATTAAGCGGTCGAGCGGTGGGCGAGGCGGTCAAACCGCATCTCCATTGCGGTATGACCGCCACCAATTTTTGGCGATGCTTTCTAGTTTCAGTAGTGACTTTTAGTTCTTCTCTTAATGCCCTGCTTCTTTTGTTGTTCTCTGCTCTTCCGGTGAGCATATGATTCCTCCTTCATAGTTTTCGTAACTATCGGAGGGGATTCATTTTAGTGGATACTTTCGAGGGGCAGTTTTTAAAAAAGACGACATTCACCCCCCCTGTCGCCGATTTCGATCCATCAGTCTATGTTGATAGTCTCACATGCAGCGAGGACATGAGAGCATGGCTTGTGAAGGAACTTTGGCTTATTGCATGTGCAGTTGAGTTCATTCACATGATCTCCAAGGCACATCTCATGGAAAACAAGAGAGAAGTAGTCCTAAATCTGGTTCTATCTCGAAGGAGCACGTCGAAATGATGCTCTATATTGCCCATCACGAAGATCATGTGCAATTGGCCCTTTTTGGTCTTGGCCTGCATGTACGCTGTAATCTTTGAGCAGTACGATGTATGTGGGTTGGCTGCATGAAGTGTCGTATTTGCATGCCTTTGCCTTAAATATCTGATTGTACTGGGGTGGCGATCATAATTACATAAACATTAGGACGTGCCCCAACTACTCCCTCCTTCAGATGTCAAAGGAACCACAACCAGCTATCGAAATTCTCACTTTCAACGAATGTGACAGCCAAGGGCAAAATCTAATTGTTGCTATCAACGGCAATTGCTGTCATGATCTCCCTCTTGTATTTCCCTGTTAGAAACATCCTGTTGACTGAAATCATGGGTAACATGTGCCTTAAAGCATCGATGAAGGCACCGAAGGCTAGGAAGGCCTTCTGTGAAACCATGTAACCTGGCGGTCCTCTAGATGCTTTGTCTTTCACAGCAATGTATGTGCCCAGGTTCCTATCCCACAATACCTCGAGCATACAAGGAAGGTTGTTGTAAGCCACCTCAAAAGTACCGAACCTCCTTTCCAAAGCCTTCTGCTCGCACACCATGCCTTGGTGTAGCTAATCTTGTATTTGAGTTTTTGCTCTATAGCCACCATGATGTGCTTAGCCTTCAGGTCCTTCTTCTTCACTATCTCTTCATACATGAGATTGACTATGAAGGTGGATGTCAAGTTGCAATGTTTCAACAAAACAATACTGAGCACGCAGGAGTGTGACTCCATCTTAGAGAAAATCCAGTGAGTCCTATTTAGGTCTGTGTGCGTGCACATGCCAAAGACAACCAACCTGCTCGCAGATTATGGTACACTACTCCTAGCTGGATTTTACAACCCAAAATGTCTGCTGCATAGACAAGGCCCACAGCTTGATGGCATCCTACATTGATCTCTTATCATCAAATATTGCATGAATCCGAACCTCCGTATCATAACTCCCACAGTGATTCATGCTCGTCGTGCATAGAAAGACTCTCAACATCTAAACTATTCTATGCCTACGGTATGGGACCTTCGTCCTCATCAGCAGAGTCATCGCCATCCTCTCTAAAGCTTCCTCCTTCCCCCAGGCCGTTCGGTCATCAATCTCCATCTGACGCACTATGATATCAACATATTTCGCTGCGTACTTGTCCAATGGGCTCACCTTGAGTGCGATCTTCCTGATCTGCCTTAGCAACATCTGCGTCTGTTAGTTGGATGGGCTCAGCATGCGGTGTGCAATACTCTGGTTCTGCCTTCAGAACGTCGCCCACTGCGTCCTCTTGATGAACCATGTGCTACGCGCTCGAGCTGCTTCCATCAACCAAACCTCCTGTGACTCCCTTCGGACATGGTTGCACGAGTAAAATGCACGAGTAACCATGTCGCTGGTAGCTTTCCAAAAAGCTCTTCCATGCAACTATGCACATCAGTCTCCTCAACTCCCACCGAATGTGCATGGCAGACTAACTCTAAAGCCCATATAGGATGACACTGTACACCTAGGGGTCCAATAGAAGCTGCGTGTGAGCTGGTGTAGGATATTTTCGATTAGAGCATTCTTCGCATTCGGATATACCATACTGACTTGCGGTAAACCGCTCAGGTGAACACCGTATGGACCTTCATAAATGGTACCAACATTGTACTGCACTTTAATCTTGTAGGTTTGGACATGACTGATTTCTCACTTCAAATATTAGTATATGATAATATGCATTCACTAAATATGTGCTAAACAAATAAGCAATGACACATTGCCTACAATTTTGATGAGAATAAGAACGGATGAAGCTATCACCTTTATGTGAAGACTTGTTCTCCTTATCAGCGAGCTTCCTTCGTCTTTCTGTCTAACCTCACGAGCTCCTCTCTTCTTCTATCCTTCTCCTGAGCTCCTCTCCTCTCCTTCACTCCCTCTCCCAACTCCTCTAATTCTCCCCCTCTCACGACCTTCTCGCCCTCTCCTTCTCTCCCTCTCCCGAGCTTCTCTGCTTATCCTCCTCTCGCGACCTTCTCCCCTCTCCTTCTCCCTCTTTTTCTCGTCTCTCAAGCTCCTCTCATTCTACTCGAGAGAAATGGTGAGAGAGACTATGAGAGATCAGTCAAAAGGAGCGACAACAAGTAGTTGCCCAACGGTTGAGCGACTATAGGACCAAGTCGTCTAACCGTTCGGCGACATGGCCTAGTTGCCCAACCATTGGGCGACTAGCATATGTCGCCCAACTGTAGAGTGACAGATGGTTATTTCTATAAAATAAAAAACGTAGGTATATTACTATAATTCGGAATAAAAAATAGATTATTTAAAAAATGGTAAAACTTGCTCTAATATTTGAATCTCATCTCAAGAATTGAATTTGAACTCAAAATTTTGTTTTACAAAATAATTTCGAAAAAGACCGAAATGTCTAAAATTACCAAAATTTCGGCCAATGTTGTTAACCATGCTCAGTTATATTTTAGTAAGTAGGTATTTCTGTTCCTCTTCCTCGATCCTGCCTGTTGGCTTCCTTTCATGCTCATATATTTATGGTGCTCATGTATTTTATCCGGTCCGAAACAAGGGCAGAAGCCCATTCCACTATTGCCTCACATGTGCCTCTTCTCCGCGCTGCCATTCGCCCCCCAACAATCAAACCTTCTGTTGTCAAGGCATGTAATGTGCACGCAAGAATATTATATATATGAAAAATACCTTTTACATCCAGACGTAATTACACCATCTTTAATATACCACTTATACCCTTTCAATGGTATTGTTATACCTCTTTATCTATTTGAGTATACTCTAATAATGATTATAAGATATTCAAAAGTGAGTTCTATAAAAATTTCATCAAAGTCTACTTTTTATAATATAATTTGTGTATGTATTCTTTTTATAAATGAAAAAGTGTATACAGCGAAAATAAAAGGATCATAAAACTTTTTCAACCAAGTCATATTAGAGTATCTTAGATTTAGTATTTAAGTATATCAAAAGTGATAAAGAGGTATAAAATATTCGTTTAAGTGGTACATTAGAAGTGGAAGTATGTACTCAAGGTAATATGAAAAAAAGCTTCCTACATATCTAGAGAGAGAGAGAGAGAAAAGCGCCTAAGCCTGCAAAAAATGCTACTGCTACTGTCATCTTTGACAAAAATGCTACTGCAATAACCAGTGGGGACGGAGGGATACCAGCCCTTTAGGGTCTGTTTGGTTGCCTGCATCAGGGTAGCTCGCATCCGCTCATGTAGGGAGATGGTGTTTGGTTGGTGATCGGGTGAGCGCTCGCACGAGTGGATGCAAAAAAATAATCGAGCTGTGCTGAGCTCGACGCGCCGAGGAGCTTCCTCCTCACCGCCACGCGCATACAGTGCATGAGTCGATGCAGCAACCAAATAGGCCTTAACGAACTGACAAGTTTTGAGCCCTAAAGACCCTATTAAGGATCTGCATGTATAGCTTTGAGACAATCTAAGGTCAAAGAAAGTGCTAATTTTGTCGTGAAGAAATGTCATTATACATTATATTTAGTCAATTCTTTCGATGGTAATGATACTAGCTAGTGGTACCGGTAGTATCATACGCATCACAGCTCGACTCTGCCTTTTCATGGACAAATTAATTAACCGAGTACTTTTGTGCATGTACGCCCCTTTAAATGATTCAACAATTCTATTTTATCCATTTTTAATTTTTCCCTGAAAAAGATGTGCCCTCTGTGCCAATGGACCACAGCAGCCTGCTACCACCTCACCAAGACCTCTCCCTAGGGTGGAAAAAAAAAGCACAAAGCTTGCGAATGAGCTCGGCTTGAGCTCATGCCATAAGTGAGCTGAGCAAGCATTTTTACTCGTTTGCTTAACCAAATGAGCCCAAACTAGCTTGAGTTACTCGTTAGGCTCGATTAAATTAAATTCTCTAGCCCACACCCATAAAGCCAATCCTAGACTACGGCCTTCTTTTTTTGCTACAGTTGATGGTTTTATCTGCGTTTTTAAGACGACAACGGATGATGAAGACGTTAATATGAATGACACACATGGTTTTAGGCTCGGAAAGCCGCTTGGAGAATCCGCTTCAAAAGCCATCCCGCTTATTTCAACTTTTGAAGAAACCAAAGTCCAAAAGAACATAACGCACTTCTCCGCACAACACAAGCCGCCGCACTAACTAGTGCCTATCTGCATGCGTAGGCAGCGAGAGCGACTAGTGACACCAAAGCTCAGAATTCACGGCTAGTTGGGTAAAACATCGCTATCCGCCTTAGCCTCGCTACTCCAGCCTCTACCGGCCGGAAATCACCTCCGCCCATCCTCTGCGCTCGCCCGCAGTTCTCAGTGTGCCTCTACCGCCTCCTCCAGCTCGACCAACTAGTGTTGATCCCTACGTCTGCCTCATCAGTGAGTGTCCTGATCTCTTGATAGTATTGTAGTTAGTACTTGGTAGTAATGATGGTGCTCAACTCTTGAGCCTAACGAGCTGGCTCGAGCTTTTGGCCAAGCTGAGCCGAGCACTAATTTTTGCCCGTTTGCTTAACGAGCTGAGTTAGCTAGTTATCCACCCCTACTCCCATGCATGCCCCCACCCACGCACGGGCGCGCACACACACATCCTCACCTTGATAGTAGCGAAACAATTGTATGGATATCCATGGATGATCCATCCATTTCATCCTTGAACACTCCTTTCACCTCCTGCCTTTAGCCCCAACCCCTTCTCTTTCTGTGGAGAGGAAGTGAGATATACTACTGCTACTCCACTCTACACTACACTTACTCTCTCATCTTTGGGTACAGGTTTGGTGAACCACCCCCAACCAATCCAAGGAAGCAAAACCACCACCACCATTGCCAAAACCCTTCTTATACCCTCCGATCTCCATGGTGCTGCCGCATACCACTGCCACCGCACCTCCATGGCCGCCGCAGCTCGCCGCCTTGTGCTGCTCCCAGCTGTCTCATTGCCGCTGCTGCTAGCAGTGCTAGGCATCCACGCCCAGCTCGCCTCGGCGCTCAACCAGGATGGCGTCCTGCTCCTCTCCTTCAAGTCCTCCCTCCTCGCCGACCCGCTCGGCTCCCTCGCCAGCTGGGACTACGCCGACGACACGCCCTGCGCCTGGAACGGCGTCGTCTGCATGGCATTCCCTGCTCCTGCTGCCGCGGCGAGCGGCTCGTCGTCGTCGGAGGCCAGGGTGGTGAGCGTCATCCTGCCCAACGCGCAGCTGGTGGGGCCCATCGTGGGGGAGCTGGGCCTCGTCGAGCACCTCCGCCACCTCGACCTCTCCGGCAACGCGCTCAACGGCACCGTCCCCGCCGAGCTGCTGCGCGCGCCGGTGCTCCGCGTCCTCTCGCTCGCCGGCAACGGCATCACGGGGGGGCTGCCCGAGCAGGTCGGCCAGCTGCGCAGCCTCCGCACGCTCAACCTCGCCGGCAACGCTCTCTCCGGCGCCATCCCGGGGAACCTCACCCTGCTCCCCAACCTCACCGCCGTTTCGCTGGCAAGCAACTACTTCTCCGGCGCGCTCCCCGGCGGCGGGTTCCCGGCGCTGCAGGTGCTCGACGTGAGCTCCAACCTGCTCAACGGCACACTCCCGCCCGACTTCGGGGGGGCCGCGCTGCGCTACGTCAACCTCTCGTCGAACCGGCTCGCCGGCGCCATACCGCCAGAGATGGCGTCGCGCCTGCCGGCCAACGTCACCATCGACCTGTCCTACAACAACCTCACCGGCGCCATCCCGGCGCTGGCGCCGTTCGCAGTGCAGAGGCCGACGGCGTTCGAGGGCAACGCCCAACTGTGCGGGAGGCCGCTGGATAGCCTCTGCTCTGTTGCTTCCGCCTCCGCCGTGGATCCCCCGAACGGCACGGCAAAGTCGCCGCCTGCCATTGCGGCGATACCCAAGAACCCGACCGAGGCGCTGCCCGGCGATGAAAGCGGCGCGCTGCCGGAGAGCCGGCGTCGGGAGGGCAGGGCAGGATGAGGCTGGCCACCATTCTCGCAATCGCCACCGGCGACGTGGCCGGCATCGCCGTCCTTTCCGTGGTGGTCTTTTACGTGTACCAGGTCAGGAAGAAGAGGCAGCAGCGGGAGCTGGCGAAGCAGAGGATGGGAGTCGTGTTCAAGAAGCCGGAGCCGGACGAGTCGCTGGACGTCGTCGGCCGGAGCCTCTCGTGCTGCCTGCAGAAGAAGGCCGGCGACGACAGCGACGACACGGAGGAGGTGACGGACACGTCGGCCTCTTTCGCGGCCAAAGAGGGCGTCAAGAAGGCGGACGAGGCGGCGGCGGCCAAGAAGGCCAAAGACGGCGCGGTGCTGGTGACGGTGGACGGCGACGTGGAGCTGGAGCTGGAGACACTGCTGAAGGCCTCGGCGTACATCCTCGGCGCGGCGGGCAACAGCATCGTGTACAAGGCCGTGCTGGCCGACGGCGCCGTCCTGGCGGTGCGCAGGATCGGCAGCGACGACGCCGGCGTTAGGAGGTTCAGCGAGTTCGACGCGCAGATGCGCGCCATCGCCAAGCTCCGGCACCGCAACATCCTCCGCCTCCGCGGCTTCTACTGGGGCCCCGAGGAGATTCTCCTCATCCACGACTTCGCCGCCAATGGCAGCCTCGCCAACGTCTCCTTCAAAAGTAAGCACCGCTTCAAGCTTGATCCCATGCCAATATGGCATTGTTAACGTTCATTGGTCTGCGATCGCGCAGGGAAGCCGGGCTCGTCGCCGATCAACCTCGGGTGGACGGCGCGGCTGCGCATCGCGCGCGGCGTGGCAAGAGGCCTCGCCTACCTCCACGGCAAGAAGTGCGTGCACGGCAACGTGAGGCCGAGCAACATCCTCCTCGACGCGGACATGGAGCCGCTGGTTGCCGACCTGGGCATCGACAGGCTGGTCCGCGGCGGGGAAAGGCTCAAGCCGGCGGCGTCGGCGGGGCGGTCCGCGAAGAGCCTGCCGGACCTGTCGCCGCCGCCCGGGCCGGGAGGGCGAGCCCGTTCGCGGGGCCCTCCCGCCGACGCGGCGGCGCACTACCAGGCGCCGGAGGCAGCGAAGAACCCGAAGCCGAGCGCCAAGTGGGACGTGTACTCGTTCGGCATGGTGCTGCTGGAGCTGGTCGCCGGGCGCGCGCTGACGAGCCTGGAGCTCTGCCAGTGGAGCCCGCCACGGCGGAGGAGGGCAGGTGTTGCGGCTGGCCGATCCGGCGCTGCGGGGAGTTGAAGGCAGGGAGGAGGCGCTGGTGAGCTGCCTGAGGCTGGGCTTCGCCTGCTGCGCCATGGCGCCGCACAAGAGGCCGGCCATGAAGGACGTGCTCCAGGCGACCGAGAGGATACCATGGCCTTCTTCCTCCTCTGCTCAGTGATGCATGCAAATCACGTTTTGATGGCATTTCCCTCCCTGTCTTGTAAAAGGCTTCACATTTCTCACATTCTTCTTTGATGCTTGTATCTTCCTAGTTTCTTGTTTGTACCGTGATTTTTTTCGGGATATTCATGAACATCATCCGGATATTTTCTTTCTAACTATCATCCAGATTTGTGACCGTTGAATTAGAGATCTAACGGTCACGAATTCTCCCCGCCCCCTCAAAAAAAATCTCCCCCCTCTAAAGAAAAAATCTCTCCCCTCCAAAAAAAAGAGACCGTTGGATTTCTAATCTAACGGTCCAATATTTAGATGATTGTTAGGAAGAAAACATCCGACTTTTTTTCGGTCCAATTTCTGAAAGGAATTGGTGTGTGCGCATCGATCTCAGAACTTGCACAAATTAAGACCAACACTATATTGGAGCGATTTATCAGTACTGACAATATCATAGCAAAGATCCACAAACGAGTCTTGGTCGGCAGAGCAGAGCAGAGCAGAGCGGAGCTACACAAGTATGTGTTGTCGCTCCAACCTAGAAATGTAGCGTTCCTTCGTCATCATCAAAGCGGTTTGAATCTCGAAATGTAGAAATGTAGTATGTGTTGTCGCTTGAATCTCGAACTAGGAGCCGCAGCATTCTGTTCTGTGTTTCACATAACACAGCAACTCCAGGAACCTAACAGTTGGACACTAGTGCCATGAACTCATGACTGATCACGAGCTGAGTATGCATTGGCATACCATGCATACAAGCTGCCTTCTTTCTTCCTGCCCAACAACTACGGGCTGGTTGTTTTCCGATGGAACTGAGCTACAAATCTTACCTTTTTGCTGCTATAAAATTTCAGGGTAGAGTCTGTTCGGCAGTGTGCAACAACGAGAAAGCATCTACAGCGGTCCGTGATGGTCCAAGAACAAGATATATGTATCCTTCTTTTTGTGCGTCAGAAAGCTCCAAAAGGTGTCGGGGCTTGGGCGATGGGCACCAACAACCACTCGGAAACGAACAAAACGAAATATGCCCACTCCTTGCCGCAGCCTGTACTGGCTTATCAGTATCATGGATTCATATAAGGATACAACAGCTTGTGTCTCTGCCAGCCTTGTGTATTGTAATGCGTTTAGCTTAACGACATTACAAAATGGAAGTTTACTGCGGAGGTCTCGGTAAAAAAACGGAAGGCAACATTTTCCTCACGGTGTTACACGCGACGGCCGCGGAACGACGAAGTAAACAAGATCAATCGTGAGAGACACGAGATTTAACGTGGAAAACCCTCTCAATGCGAGAGGAAAACCACGCGCCACCAAGAACAATCTTCACTATATCGGGTGAGGTTACAATGCCGGGATTTACAACTCTCATCTCATATCCCAAACGGCGCTTACGTGGAGATATATATAACAGGAAATCTAATTCGACTAGAATCCATACGCGGGGGCTTCGCTTTCTCGCACTCCCAGCGCCCTCGGTGCACGCCTTGATAATGGGCCGCCCGCCCTAAGCCTCGGCGACGGACCTCCGCTACGCTCCGTCTAGAAACTGGCCTAATGTATAGAATTTAGATCACAAATCAACATACGGAACATCGCACTCGATGGACGGCATTCGCCAAAAACGCACTGCAAAACCGTGATTCGTGATCGACACGACAAAATCACATAAATTTGCCAGAAAGCACTTTAGTAAGTAAAATATGATTTTTAAGGAGCTTAGCTAGAGAGAAAAACAATTCAAAATTCCCAATCTACCCTCGCTCTCCCTACTCATGCTACCAAAGATGTAACTACCAAATATGTATGTGGAAAGGTAGGTTCTGTGAGCTTAGATTTTACCTTATCACTTTTTATTATAGTAACTAGCTTTTAAACGGTATATTTTATAAGATAAGATTTATAGGTAGATTATAATAGATACTATCCCAAATAATTAGAATTTAAAACCATAAACTAAAAACCAAACCTATGTCCCGAAAAGCAAACGAAAATCTAATTCTCCCCTCTCAACAGATAATACACAAGTATCCACATGAAAATAATAACATTAATTGCAGGCGTTCCTTGCTACTATATTATAGAAGATAATGGTCCAAACTTGTAAAAACACACACACACACATGTATTTTTGGACAACACTGTTGTCCACATGATCTTTGTTGATACGGTACAGTGCATCATAGCAAAAGCTAGATCCAATCATGTGGCTTTATTCCCAGGTTGTAAAAAAATAAAGAGACCAAAGAGAAATCCTTAATTTTCGATGATTAGCTAGCGATGAATGATGAGCGAGCATGCATGGTTGACCTCTGCTAAACAAAAAGAAAGTGATGGTCAACGGGTGGTTGATTAGGCCAACTGACCCATTGAAACCCTAGCATACTTAAAAGCAGCACATCATTCTTCTCGCAGCAAAGCAAGCATACCTGCTGCTAATTATCGATTGCTACTCCCTCGTTTCCGACGAAGTTCGATTGAAAGGACGAAGTTCGATTGAAAGGACTTTGTATCGGAAAATACCGTAAGAAAGTGATGGACATTGTTCAGTTGTAGGTGAAATGGCACCTTGCATCTTGCGACAGATGGAGTGCGTTCCAGGTCGACATGCACTTGGCCCAGGGCCATTGTTGATATATTTGATTGGCATCGTATTAACCGTGCTAATTCGTGGGGTCGCAAATACTCAGCTTCACAATTACTGATCTGTTCTTTCTTTCTTTGTTTTCGACTCCAGCACACAACTAGTATCGCTGAAACATTTCTGGATGAACATTGGCAGCACGACAATATGTGGATAGATGAGCTTCCATTAACCCTATCCCAGATATTGTGTTCAAAGTTGCAAACTCAAATTGGTTTTCAAAAAACAATTATGACAAGTTCCCAACCGAGTTCCAGTGACACCGGTAAAGAGACCATGCCGTTTGCACCTATAAATTTCTACATAGAAATAAGAAGGCTGCCAGGAACCTACAGGCTAAAGCTACTCGCCAGTCACCACCGGGGGTTTCCAGCTAGAACGCGAAAGCAGTTGATATCGGGCCTGTTCTTTTTAGCTGCAGTTTGTGGCTTTTCGCTACGGTTTATGGTTTTTGTACTGTTCGTGTGAGAGTTTACAAAGTAACTAAAACTCACATGCGGCTTTTACTGATATAAATGAAGTCGGTACAGTATGTACTACAATTAACTAGTAGATTTCATCTTGAAAAGACACTCCATTTAAATAGTTAGTTACTGTAGAAAAGCTAAAAGCTGAAAAAGAATAGGCCAGACCTTATACAGTTTACACCAGACAGACCTGTACTCTTTGGCTCAAATAAAAAACACAAACTAGCCTAAAAATCATAGTTCCACGGTGCTTTATTGCCTCAGTCACTACGATCCAGTCAAAATAAATAAATAAACAGAACTCAACAGATGAGACTGAAACACCAGCGCACAAGCCCCCAATCACCACAATTAATCTGAGCAGTTTTCAGCTAATCTGGTTTTGATTGCACATATATCACTTAAATCATGTAGCCTATTAGCATTCCATCAACAGTTTGTTAATCTATTGATTTGGTTTATCTTTTTTGTTCAGGAGTTAACGCCTTTTTTATACTTTGCTTCTTCATTGTACTGCAATCCCAGTGTTAATTTGACACTCTTCTATTGTTGGGTGTTTCTTTGTCTTCCGCATTTAATGTGGATACATGCATGCTTAACATTTTTTAGTTAAATATATTATTTAACTAAAAAGAATTATTGATCCGTATTAAATATTGTCGTGCATGGGGGCCAGCCGGTAGTCCATATAGGCTGTGACTACCCGCTGCAATGATAAATTTGTCCCAAAAATCCCGTGCCCTAAGCCCCTAACCCACGCTGAGCGCTCGGCTCCGCCACAGCCAGCGCCGCCTGCGCCCATCCGCTCCACTCGCGCGCCTCGGCCTCGCGCGGCGGCTCGCCTCGGCTCGCCTCGCCTCGCCTCGCCGCGTCGCACTCACAAGGCCTCGCCTCGCCTCCGCCTCGGCGCCTCCACTCAAGCGCCTCGGCCTCGGCCTCGCCTCGCCTCGGCCCGAGGAGTTGCGGCCGCGGAGTCGGCGGCCGGCGGGCTCTCGGGCGGCCTCTATGAGCGCTAAGGGCGAGGCCGAGGAGGGAGAGGTCATCACATCCCAAAAATTTGCTTTCTTGAAAATTTAAATTCAAATTAATTATTTTAAAGTAATTGAAGTTTATATGGCTCTTATTGGATTTTCTGAATTTACGGAATTTTAAAACCTATTTTTAAAAGTTAAAAAGTAAATTAAAAATATAAAATTAAATGCCAACAGTAGTTGGAAATAATTTTATTTAGTCCAAAATGTGTCCGTGAGCTTCGTGAATTTTTCTGGAATTTCTGGAGGTATTCTCATATTTTTACGAGGCCTAAATAATTTTCTAGCCTTTTCTCAAAATCAAAATCAAATTAGGAAAATAAAACCTCCTTTCCTCCGCCGACGCGTGGACGGACCAGATCGCCCACGCCGCGCTCGGCTGATCCAGCCGCTCTCCTCCTCTCTCTCTCGCCAAGTGGGCGGGCCCGTCACCGACCCGCCTTCCTCCTCCTCGCCCGACGCGTGGACGGCTCGGATGAGCCGCGTCTTCGCGCCGCCTCAATCCACCGCTCCCTCCCACTTAAGCCATCCCGCCGTCCGATCTTCTCTCAAGCCACGTGGCCGCCATCCGCACAACGCGCCCGCTCTGCCGATCGCGGCCCCCGCAGTCGGGCCTCCGTCGTCTCGCGCGCGCGGACTCTTTCCCTTCTCTCTCTCCGAAGAATCCGCGATCAAATCCTACACTCGGCCTCTTTCTTCGAATGGGCGGATTCGAACTCCGGGAGATAAGCGCCTTATCCCCTAAAACCCGGAGCTCGCGTTGCCTCCGACGGCTTATCCCAAATTTGAATCAACCCCGCCGCCGACTTCGGCGAGGAATTCCCGCCGCCTCCTCTCCCAAGCTCTATAAATAGCCCTCGGCCTTCGCCTCTCCCGCACCACCTCTCGGCACCTCCGCCCATCTCTCTCGAGCCCGGAGCGCCGCCCGCGATTTCCGTCTGCGCGCGGGTAAAGAGCTCCGGCGAGCAATCGCCGCGCCTCGGTGAACTGCAGAGCTCACCGCCGCCGCCCCGAGCTTCCTCGCGCCCGCGGTCCTCCCGACACCTCGCCACCTCTTTCCGCCGCCGAGCGCCGCCGCACGAGCACCCGAGCCGCTCCGCCGCTCCCCGCCGACCGCCTCTCGTTCATCCTCGGACCTCGCCAACCCCTCCACCGAAAGCCCTTCGCGCGGAGATTGCAATCTACGCACCGCCCGAGCACCCCGCCTCTCGCCGCGCGCTGCCGCCTCAGACCATCGCCGCCGGGCCACTCGGGTATCCTCAAAGGGATTTGCTGCCCTCTCCGGTAGGCAAAGCCTCCTCCCCACAGTTAACAGAGCGCTCTCAACTCCCCGTGCGCGTTCGAGCCCTCGCTCCGCTGGGGTTGAGTTTTTGGTTAATTCGCGGCCGACAAGTGGGTCCCACCCGTCGGCCGACCGCCCGTCTGTGCGGGCCATCGCTGTCCTGGTCCCACTCGTCTGCGTCGATTCGACAAGTGGGTCCAGGCCCATGGGTCCCACCGCCGCTGACCAAGGCAGATGAGGTCAGCGACAGAGGGTCCCACATGTCGATGACCGCAGAGGGTCTCTGTTCAGTGGGTCCCACCTGTCGAGCTCTCGGAATTAAAATAAAGGTTAAAATTGAATATTCCTAATGGGCCCCACCTGTCAGAAATTTCTTAATTTCTGGATTTATTCAAATTGAAAACTTCAAACAATCATAACTTTCTCATTTCAACTCCAAATTCGGCCATTCAAATTTCTAAATTCAGCTAAAATCATGATCTATCCAAATATGGCCTCTGTTGAATTTTTGGATTTTATTTGAATTTCGTGTGTATTTATTTGCTTTGTTTGCTTCGTCTTTTATCGCGTAGATTCCAACGTTGTCGATTTATCCTCTTCACGAAAAGAAGAAGACCCGGAAACCTGCAAGAAGGCAAGTCTCCTTTGATCATCTTGAACCTATGCTTTTGAAATGTTTTAAAATATTTTAAATTATGTGCATTGCTATTTACATAAATCATTAGTTCAAATCTTAAGGTGATAGCTAATCCAACTTTGTTATACCCTCCATTGAGATTGAATGCCATGTACATTGTCACCCTAGAACTCCCTTTGTCTCAATAATGAGATTACTATTAATCTTTGTGAATATTAGAATGGTAGGTTGATGCTTAGTCTTGCTATCTAATAACTTTGGAAAATCTTGAAAATGGGAAATTATGATTTATTATTTAATCCTTGTGTTTGAAAGTGAAGTGGCAATTGGAGTTGTCACTGTGATTTAAAAATAAAATAAAAATGTGAAAGTTGGTTTAGATTAGGGTGGATGGTTGTTTGGGTTGGTGCGATAAGCACGAGAACTTGTTAAGTGTATGTTCCACCCTAGTCAATTAAGGACCGACGCTTGTGTTTGTCCAAATCGAGCATTAACCGTACAACCACAAGTCTATATGGGTGCGACCTAGCCGACTAACTTATGATAGTCTAGTTTAGGTGCCACCATTGGAAAGTGGGTGCTGTGGATGGACCAGTTATTCACGGTGAGGGACAGGATTTCATCAGACTCATATGGCGCAAGAGGGGCTTCGGTTGGGCGGTTAGCCTACTGCGGTGAAACCTCGTGGGTGGTATCTAGCTAGATTAGAGTAAGGTAAAGGCTTTGTGATATTTTATCTGGTCTCATGCCAAAGGAAGCATGTTGACTTTTAGGATAATTTATCTCTTGTGGGTAAAGTTGTACAACCTCTGCAGAGTGTAAACTATTCGAATAGCGTGCCCACGGTCAAGGGCGGCAAGGAATGCATTCACATGGTAGATTTCTGGTTTTGTTTTAAAATCAAAAGTTTTGTATTCGAGGGTGGAGGAACTCTCGGAAGGGAATCTGGCGGATGGAGCCGAGAGGGTGGATGGAACCATGCTTTTAAATTTTGACCAATGGTAATTGGTTAGCTAGTGTTGGTAGTTGAACCTTCACTAGAAAGTTAATCTGTTAAAACATTTACTTCATTAACTTGATGCCTTGAAAATAATTAGTAGTAATTGAGATTTCAAATATTGCTTTGTGCAAAAGAACCATATGGCCTTCCTTTGTTAAGCCTTGCATCTATGCATTTTTCCCAAGACTTGCGGAGTACTTTATGTACTCACATGCTACACTTAAAAATAAAATCTCGAGAGGAAGTTGAAGCTCAAGAAGGTGACTACGACTCTCGCCGCTTGTGGTCACGACGGATTCTTCCCGGAGGATTAGGTCGCGCTTCCCACCAATTGCCCGTGGCGTATTGATGGGTCATCGCTGATTTATCTTTGCTTCCATTGAGCATGTGTGCGAGGTCTTAAACCTCTATTGTAATAATGAGACCTTTCGGTGCAGTACTCTTTAATATTGTAATAAAGCGTTGCTGGTTATGTATTCATTTCATTAATCGTGCACTAGCTTTGATCTGGGACTAGTGCAGTAATACACAGAGGGTCCGGGTTCGGAAATCCGGGGTCCCGACAGAGATGGTATCAGAGCCTATTTGACTGTAGGACGTGACCTAGCTTAGGAATGGCAAAACCATAAGGACTTATATTTATAAAAACAATATATTAAAAATTTATAAGCTTCTTTGCTTCCACTCTCTTCTTACTTAGTATCTCGCTCATGTCTCTACATTCCCTTGTAAAACTTTTTACTAATCTTTTCTTTTATTCAACTTTGTAGATGGCCGCTGCCCCGTGGGACTACTACTCACATGGAGAGGATGCTGGAGATTTCGCTAGCCTTCTCCGACAGTTGATGCAGTGCTTGGAGTACCGTCAGCCGCCCATTTTCAGGGGACGGAAGACACGGATCCTGGATCGAGACTTGTGGTCGATGGAGGTATTCCTGTATGCACGGGATGGGGAATTCAACTCCCAAAAATACCCCATCAAGCACCCTCGGTCCCGCTGTTTCGACGCTGTCCAGGATGCAGCACGTCTCGCCATTGACGAGTTGTGCCATTTGCACAAGGATGTCAGTACATCGCCCCCTTTGCTTCTTCATCAACCCTCGCCCAGGACAGAGGTATCCAGATCCATTTGACATTCCAGTTGACGACCCTCGACTTTCACATCAGGTGCAGCTCACCCAGGCGATGGCAGTCACCTACGCAAGAGCTCAGGAGGAGATTGGACAACTCCGATGCTTCTCACTTCCACTATCGCAGCACTCGACACTCTTCGCGCACACTTCTTCGGGACCAGACGGACGAGTTTGGGCCGAGACGCCTCAAAGCAGTACCGACTACACGCCGCCTTCGCAAGCGATACAGCTACCGTCCCCAACAACCGCGCACCATTGCGACTGCGCAGACTTCGTACTGTGCTCACAAAGACGCAAGAAGGTGCACCGCCCGATCCGCCACCCGTCATCACTCTCAAGAGGCGCAAGCCTTCTCCTTCGCTCGCTCGATCGCCGCCGACGCAACCGCCCTCGACCGCTTGTGATTGTTCACGGCATCACGCCAATGAGCACGAGGAACGGTAAGAAGAACCAGAGGAGGAGCGAAGAAGAAGAGTATGAGGAGGACCCAGAGGAGCGCGTCTTTGGAGAGGATTAGTAGTCTTTTGAGTCAGTAGTACCCAAATAATGCCCACGTTATTAGAACGCTTTTATTATGCTTGGTGTGCTAGATGGATTGTACCAAGCCTAAGTGCACTGTGGTACAGCCATTCTTAAAACTAGTTTGATTTCAATAAAGGTTCTTTCGCTTTAGTTGAATGATTGTTTCTTTCTTGTGTGTTGGCTTGGGATGTGACTTAATCTCCCTAAATCTCTTACCTTTGCTATTTCCTCTTACCTTATGCTAACTGAAACCGCTTCGGATGGTGAACACAAGGAGCAACCACGACAACAAATAGTGATACCAACCCTCACTGAGAACAACATTCCACCACCCTGCTCAAGCCCCACTTGGAGCAGATGATGGCCATGCAACTGCAGCTTCTTCAAGCTTTAGCTCAAAACCAAGTGCAGCAAGCTCATGGCACCCAACCAAGCTCCCAGGTCTAGGATGGGAGAATTTATGAGAACAAGGCCTCCTACTTTTGTTTGGTTCATGGATCCAATGGAGGCGATGATTGGATCAAGGATGTGGAAAGGAAGCTGGTCCTAGCCCAATGCAATGACAATGAGAAGGTGTTATATGCTGCCCACCAACTCAAGGGAACCGCTGCAAATTGGTGGGAGAATTATCGCGCCGCCCATCAAAATGCGCAGCTATCGCATGGGATGAATTTAAGGAAGCTTTCAAGATCGCGCATATTCCTACGGGAATAATGGACATGAAGAAGAGAGAGTTCTACCAGTGCAACAAGGGAACCTTAGCGTTTCGAATACCCGAACAAATTCACCCAACTATACAGTGTATGTGTCCAAGAGATCACATCGAGGCAACGAAGATCCGGAGGTTCATGCAAGGACTCGACCCCAACCTCAAGGTGCAGCTAGTGTCGAATGATTTTCCAACTTTCCAACACATGGTGAACAAGGCCTTTGTACAAGAAGATGCTCAACGTCAATTGTATGAAAGTAGGAAGAGAAAATTTCAAGCTCGGCAGGCGCGAGTAGTTCCGATTCCGCCTAACCCACCTCGGTTCCATAGAACCTCGAACCAATTGTGCCAAGGACTCCATTCACCGGACCTCGCCCAAACTCACAAGTTCCCGAACGGGCAATGGTGTTCAACCCAGCAGAGCCGGACTTCAGCAGCAGAGTGCAAGAGCTTCAACTGCAAGAACATGGGGCATTATGCTAGCAATGTCCCCGAGCGCCCACCGTGACCCCGCCGCTTCAATTTGGGAACGACACCAAGACGAACTCCAAATGCAGACAAGGCCGTGGGACCCTCGGACTCCAAGGGCTCCACAAGTGGTGAGCAGAGGACATCTCAACCATGTGATCAAGGCGACCGGGATGCACTGACGTAGTTTTGGGTAAGTTCCTTGTCAACTCGCATCTGCATCGGCATTATTTGATTCTCGAGCTTCGCATTCTTTTGTGTCAAAAGATTTTGTTGAAAAATATAATTGGGATGTGCGTAAACTAAAGACCCTATGCTAGTCCAATCCTCGAAAGGAATGAGGACTAACACGCTTGCCCTAGTGCAACTGTGGATATCAATGGAGTTAGATTTCTAGCGAATCTTATCATAATAGATTCCAAGAGTCTAGATGTGATACTTGGAATGGATTGGTTAACTAAGTATAAAGGGCGGATAGATTGTGCCGATCGAAATGATTCTGATTACCAACTCTGACGGAATCCAAGTAAGATATAAGTCAAACACCTCTTCCCGAATAGGTGTGGATTGAATAGTGTGAGGAGTAGCCTTGGAAAAGGTACCTATTGTAAGTGAGTACCGGATGTATTCCCAAGATTTGCCGAATGCCGCGACAGAGAAGTTAAATTTGTCATCAACCTGATACCCGGTACAGCTCCTATATCAAAGAGACCCTATCGAATGTCTGCGAACGATTTGGCTGAAGTTAAGAAGCAGATTGAAGAGTTGCAAGATAAAGGTTTTGTGAGACCAAGCTCGTCACCCTGGGGAGCACCAGTACTGCTAGTAAAGAAGAAAGATGGTAGTCTTCGCATGTGCGTGGATTATCGATCTCTGAATGATGTGACGATCAAGAACAAATATCCTTTGCCCCGAATAGATGATCTGTTTGATCAATTGAAAGGTTCATGTGTCTTCTCCAAGATTGACCTTCGGTCAGGTTATCACCAGTTGAAGATAAGACCGGAGGATATACCAAAGACAGCATTTGCTACTCGTTATGGATTGTATGAGTATACAGTGATGTCATTTGGCTTGACAAATGCACCCGCATATTTTATGAACCTGATGAATAAAGTGTTCATGGAATATTTGGATAAGTTTGTAGTGGTGTTCATCGATGATATTCTGATATATTCCAAGAATGAGGAAGAGCATACGGAGCATCTAAGGATGGTTTTGGAAAAACTTAGAGAACACCGGTTGTACGCCAAGTTTAGCAAGTGCGAGTTCTGGTTGAGGAAAGTAGCCTTTTTAGGTCATGTGATTTCCGCAGGAGGAGTATCCGTAGACCGAGAAAGTAAATGATGTGCTTAATTGGATGCAACCAAAATCATGATCCGAGATCGAAGTTTTCTTGGGTCGCAGGATACTATCGTCGCTTATTGAAGGCTTCTCCAAGCTTGCAAGACCTCTTACCAGTTGCTAAAGAAGGAGAAGAAGTTTGAATGGAGTAAGTCGTGTGAGAATAGTTTTCAAGAATTGAAGAAGAGGTTAACGTCTGCGCGCAGTTAACACTCCTGATATTAGGAAGGATTTTGAAGTCTTACGTGATGCATCAAGACAAGGATTGGGCTGCGTGCTAATGCAGGAAAGAAGGGTAGTTGCATATGCTTCAAGGCAATTGCGCCGCATGAGGAGAATTACTCAACCCATGATTTAGAGCTTGCTCAGTAGTGCATGCTCTAAAAATTTGGAGGCATTATCGATCGGTAATCGCGAGATTTATACTGCACCACAAAAGTTTGAAGTATATATTTACTCAACCCGATCTCAATATGAGGCAAAGGAGATGGCTTGAGTTAATAAAGGATTACGATATTGGGATACATTATCATCCGGAAAGGCTAATGTGGTAGCCGATGCTTTGAGTCGAAAAGTTCTTGTACCAAGTCAGTGGATTAAGGATAGTATGCCAACACTTCAAGAGGAATTTCAGCGGCTCAACTTACAAGTAGTAGAAGAAGGGTTCTTAGCTACTTTGGAAGTTCAACCAACCTTAGAAGAGCAAATCGAGCGGCACAAAAGAGGACAAGTATGTCCAGAGATCAAGGATGATATGAAGAACGGGAAAGCATTAGAATTTTCCAAGATGAACAAGGTACCGTCTGGTTTGGAAAAAGAATTATGGTGCCCGAGAAGAGAGAAATAAAAGAGTTGATCATGAAGGAAGCTCATGAATCCAGATACTCAATACACCCCGGAGTACCAAGATGTATCAAGATCTCAAGGCAAGATAATGGTGGGTGGTATGAAAAGGAGATTGCAGAGTATGTAGCTTTGTGTGATGTGTGCCAACGGATTAAAGCTGAACACCGAGAGACTCTTGGACTTTTGCAACCATTGCAGATCCTCGAGTGGAAATGGGAAGAAATTGGTATGGATTTTATAACGGGATTACCGAGAACCAAATCGGACATGATTCTATTTGGGTTATTGTGGATCGCGACAAAAGTTGCCCATTTCATTCCAGTGAAGACCACCTACTCGGAGATAAACTCGCAGAATTGTATATGTCAAGGATTGTGAGTTCACATGGAGTCCCAAAGAAGATTGTGTCGATCGAGGAACCCAATTCACCTCGAGGTTTTGGCGTGAAGCTACATGAACTTCAGGCACCAATTTGAATTTCAAGATGCTTATCATCCCTGCACGGATGGGCAAACAGAAAGAGTAAATCAGATTCGGAAGACATGTTGAGAGCTTGTGTCCTATCAAACAAGGATAGTTGGGACCAGAGTTTACCTTACGCAGAGTTCTCTTACAATAACGATTATCAATCCAGTTTACAAATGTCACCGTTGAAGCCTTATGCGGTAGAAAGTGCAGACTCCATTGTATTGGAAGGAGACAGAGAAGGACAAGTATTCGGACCGGATGTGTTGAAGCAAGCCAAGAACAAGTTCGCTTAATTCGGGATAGGTTGAAAACAAAGACAAACGAGGCGTAAGAGCTATGCGGACAATCGTCGAAGGGCATTAGAATTTGTACCAGGATCATGTCTACCTTAAGGTGTCACCTCTCAAAGGGATGAGGCGTTTTGGAGTCGATGGAAAGCTTGCTCCTAGATTCATTGGACCCTTCCTGTTGTAGCGAAAAGGAGAAGTTGCTTACCGCTTGGAGCTTCCGCCTCGGTGTCAAAGGTGCATGACGTCTTCCATGTATACCAGGTGAGGAAGTGTCTCCGAGTGCCGAAGAGCAGATGCCTCTAGATGAAATAAATGTGAAGGAGGACCTCACCTATCCGAATATCCGATTAAAATTTTGGAGGAATCGAACGTCAGACGCGAAACAAGGTCATCAAGTTACGTAAAGTGCAGTGGAGCAACCATTCGAATCGGGCGACTTGGGAACGTGAAGAGGATCTAAAAGAAGAGTTTCCACCTCTTTTCCAGTCCATCCGAATCTCTGGTGAGATTCTTCCTAAGGGGGTAGGTTTGTCACATCCCAAAATTTGCTTTCTTGAAAAATTTAAATTCAAATTAATTATTTTAAAGTAATTGAAGTTTATATGGCTCTTATTGGATTTTCTGAATTTCTGAATTTTAAAACCTATTTTTAAAAGTTAAAAGTAAATTAAAAATATAAAATTAAATGCCAACAGTAGTTGGAAATAATTTTATTTAGTCCAAAATGTGTCCAGAGCTTCAGAATTTTTCTCGAATTTCGAGGTATTCTCATATTTTTAGAGGCCTAAATAATTTTCTAGCCTTTTCAAAATCAAAATCAAATTAGGAAAATAAAACCTCCCTTTTCCTCCGTGCCGACGCGTGGACGGACCAGATCGCCACGTCGCCGCTCGGCTGATCCAGCCGCTCTCCTCCTCTCTCCTCTGCTGCTGGGCGGGCCGTCGCCGACCCGCCTTCCCTCCCTCGCCGACGCGTGGACGGCTCGGATGAGCCGCGTCTTGCGCCGGCCTCAATCCACCGCTCCCTCCCACTTAAGCCATCCCGCCGTCCGATCTTCTCTCCAAGCCACGTGGCCGCCATCCGCACAACGCGCTCGCTCTCGCCGATCGCGGGCCCCGCAGTCGATTCAGTCGTCTCGCGCGCCGACTCTTTCCCTTTCTCTCTCCGAAGAATCCGCGATCAAATCCTACCGCACTCGGCCTCTTTCTTGAATTGGGCGCGGATTCGAACTCCGGGAGATAAGCGCCTTATCCCCTAAAAACCCGGAGCTCGCGTTGCCTCCGACGGCTTATCCCAAATTTGAATCAACCCGCCGTCGACTTGGCGAGGAATTCCGCCGCCTCACCTCTCCCAAGCTCTATAAATAGCCCCTCGGCCGCCTCTCCCGCACCACCTCTCAAGACCCTCCGCCCATCTCTCGAGCCTCGAGCGCCGCCGCGCGATTTCCCGTCGCGCTGTAAAACTCCGGCGCGAGCAATCGCCGTCGCCTCGGTGAATCGCAGAGCTCACCGCCGCCGCCCGAGCTTCCTCGCGTCCGTGCGGTCCTCCCGACACCTCGGCCACCTCTTCCGTCGCCGAGCGCCGCCGCACCGAGCACCCGAGCCGCTCTCCAGCTGCTCCCTCGCCGCCGACCGTCTCCGTTCATCCTCGACCTCGCCAACCCTCCACCGAAAGCCCTTGCGCGAGATTGCAATCTACGCACCGCCCGAGCACCCGCCCCTCCCTGCCACGCCGCGCCGTCGCCTCGACCATCGCTGCCGGGCCACCCGAGGTATCCTCAAAGGGATTTGTTGCCTCTCTGGGTAGGCAAAGCCTCCCCCTCCCCAGTTATGAGCGCGCTCTCAACTCCCGGTGCGCTTCGAGCCCTCGGCCCGCTGGGCCGGGTTGAGTTTTTGGTTAATTCGCGACCGACAAGTGGGTCCCACCCGGCGGCCGCCGTCTGGCGGGCCACCGTCGTCCTGGTCCCACTCGTCTGCGTCGACGCTCGACAAGTGGGTCCAGGCCCATGGGTCCCACTGCCGATGACCAAGGCAGATGAGGTCATCGACAGAGGGTCCACATGTCGATGACCGCAGAGGGTCTACTGCTCGTGGGTCCCACCGTCGAGCTCTCGGAATTAAAATAAAAGGTTAAAATTGAATATTCCCAGTGGGCCCCACCGTCGAAATTTCTTAATTTCTGGATTTATTCAAATTGAAAACTTCAAACAATCATAACTTTCTCATTTCAACTCCAAATTCGGCCATTCAAATTTCTAAATTCAGCTAAAATCATGATCTATCCAAATATGGCCTCTGTTGAATTTTTGGATTTTATTTGAATTTCGTGTGTATTTATTTGCTTTGTTTGCTTCGTCTTTTATCGCGTAGATTCCAACGTTGTCGACGATCCTCTTCACAGCAAAGAAGAAGACCGAAACCCTGCAAGAAGGCAAGTCTCCTTTGATCATCTTGAACCTATGCTTTTGAAATGTTTTAAAATATTTTAAATTATGTGCATTGCTATTTACATAAATCATTAGTTCAAATCTTAAGGTGATAGCTAATCCAACTTTGTTATACCCTCCATTGAGATTGAATGCCATGTACATTGTCACCCTAGAACTCCCTTTGTCTCAATAATGAGATTACTATTAATCTTTGTGAATATTAGAATGGTAGGTTGATGCTTAGTCTTGCTATCTAATAACTTTGGAAAATCTTGAAAATGGGAAATTATGATTTATTATTTAATCCTTGTGTTTGAAAGTGAAGTGGCAATTGGAGTTGTCACTTTGTGATTTAAAAATAAAATAAAAATGTGAAAGTTGGTTTAGATTAGGGTGGATGGTCATTTTGGGTTGGTGCGAAGCACGAGAACTTGTTAAGTGTATGTTCCACCTAGTCAATTAAGGACCGACGCTTGTGTTTGTCCAAATCGAGCATTAACCGCACAACCACAAGTCTATATGGGTACGACCTCAGCCGACTAACTTATGATAGTCTAGTTTAGGTGCCACCATTGGAAAGTGGGTGCCGTGGATGGACCAGTTATTCACGGTGAGGGACAGGATTTCATCACTCATATGGCGCAAGAGGGCCTTCTGGTTCGGGCAGTTAGCCTACTGCGGTGAAACCTCGTGGGTGGTATCTAGCTAGATTAGAGTAAGGTAAAGGCTTTGTGATATTTTATCCGGGTCTCATGCCAAAGGAAGCATGTTGACTTTTAGGATAATTTATCTCTTGTGGGTAAAGTTGTACAACCTCTGCAGTGTAAAACTATTCGAATAGCCGTGCCCACGGTCAAGGGCGGGCAAGGAATGCATTCACATGGTAGATTTCTGGTTTTGTTTTAAAATCAAAAGTTTTGTATTCCGAGGGTGGAGGGAACTCTCGGAAGGGAATCCTGGCGGATGGAGCCAGAGAGGGTGGATGGAACCCGCAGTTTAAATTTTGACCAATGGTAATTGGTTAGCTAGTGTTGGTAGTTGGAACCTTCACTAGAAAGTTAATTCTGTTAAAACATTTACTTCATTAACTTGATGCCTTCGAAAATAATTAGTAGTAATTGAGATTTCAAATATTGCTTTGTGCAAAAGAACCATATGGCCTTCCTTTGTTAAGCCTTGCATCTATGCATTTTCCCAAGACTTGCGAGTACTTTATGTACTCACATGCTACACTTAAAAATAAAATCTCGAGAGGAAGTTGAAGCTCAAGAAGGTGACTACGACTCTCGCTTCGCTTGTGGCTGCGACGGATTCTTCCGGAGGATTAGGTCGCGCTTCCCGATCAATTGCACGTGGCGTATTGATGGGTCATCGCTGGATTTATCTTTGCTTCATTGTGTTTCATGTGTGCGAGGTCTTAAACCTCTATTGTAATAATGAGACCTTTCGTGCATACTCTTTAATATTGTAATAAAGCGTTGTTGGTTATGTATTCATTTCTGTTTAACTGTGTGCACTAGCTTTGATCTGGGACTAGTGCAATAATACACGAGGTCCGGTTCGAAATCCGGGTCCCGACAGAGGCCGAGAGAGGAGGAGGCGGGCTCTCGGGCCGGGCGGCCTCGCCGCGCCGAGAGAGAGAGGCCGAGAGAGGGAGGAAATGAGAATGGCCGAGCCTGAGTCTTGAGTCTTGCCGATTATAAAAGAAAAGGAGAAAAGAACTTTGTCAATTTGGGGTAATTTTTCTCTACTTTTTTTATCATTTAGAGTTTAGACTAATAATTTATTTATAGATTTTACATGCTAAATGGTTAAATGGTAGTCCTTGCTATTGCTGTGAGGACGGCCAATTTTGGTGTAGATCTCGAGTAGGTATATACATTGGATGAGCACGAATACACCAGAATTGATCTTTAGGCCCTTGGATCTGAATAGTCAGCTGCAATAGTAGTCCAGTTATGAGCAACGAAGAGATGCACTAGTTCCAGCTCAATGTAGTGTGTTATCCTTTTTCCCTTGTGGCATTAGTGTTTTATTCTTTCCTTTGTTATTTTCTAAATCTCTTTTCTTTCCCCATACTTGCGTTATTAGGTTGTTGAGAAGCTTCGATGGCGCCTAAAGGTATGCAATTTCTTACGATCTTTTGTTATTGTCTCACCTCATGCTATTTATTGTTGTGTAATTTACGATTCTGAACTTGACCTTGGATATGTTTCTATTTCTGTTTTTAACTACAACCCTGATAGCAACATGAATTTGGGGATCATACAAATCTATTCGGTGTCACATCACATTCTTAGTATCAACATTGAATAATAATTTCTTAGTTAGGCATACCCTGGATTCAAATCCTGGGTCCGCCACTGTTGTCAGGTGAACTCTAATTTAATTAGATCTTTAATTATTATACTTGGAGATACAGAATTACTACTATTTTATCTAATTATATACAAACATATACTCAATCTGTACAAGCCTAAAGTGAAGATGTGTTTAGAAGGACTTTTAGTTGATCCAGCCGCCCAATAGATGAAAGCAATCAGTTTAGCTGAGAAAGAAAAGGTAGAGCAAGGGAACCACGCATGCAGCAAATTCTAAGGGGAAGAGATCCATGTATGCATGCATAAACATGGCCAAAGAGAGAGAGGAGATGATATGCAGATGGCCAAGGAAGTAAGGCCGTGTGGCCATGTCCAAGCCCATGGGTGGTGAATGCCATCCTCATGACCAAGACATCAGAGACATCAACCAAAGGCAGAACAATGGAAGCCCATAAAGATAGTCGACACAAGATATCAAGCCAAGGTCTGCGTGCCAAGTACTTTGGCCAAGCTGTTCCTAATTCCGGCCATGTAATTAGTGGGTTCATTAGCTTGATCATTAGTTTAGGCAAGAAGATTAATTAGAGAATTCAAGTCGGATGCTCTGGATGAATAGGACTTTCAGCCGGCCCCATCCAATGCCAGGCGTGTGCGTCATGTGGGGAAGGCCGTCATAAATACCTTGCGTCTCATCTTGTAACCCAAGAGCGCCATGAATCAATCTATTATTTTCAGAGAGAGATATACACTTATTCTTCTTAGAATTTAACACGTAGATGCAACCTAGATGGGAATTAGGCGTTAACCCGTTATTCTTATGAATCCTCGTGTTTTATAGAAAGAATGCCACATCTATTTTTGCATAGTAAGTAGACGAGGATCAAAGCGTGTGATTGGATAAATTCTTTTGTCGCAGGTTGCTATATTGAGACAGTGGTTGACACCATCGGTTCGTCAGGTTGTACGGATCCAAGTTATCATCACCGATTTTACATCGTGAAGATCGGACACTCCAGTATCAGCATTGTATCGTTATTGTTTGTTCTAATTTCCTCCAATTCAGCATCAAGTCGAATCTATAATTGACCCTTCCAGTTTTCCTGAACAACAAAATAAAAAATTACATTTAAAGCTCAACTTTACCTGTGTACAGAATGGTTCACTCTTAATTCTTGGCCTAGCCGAGGGCAGTAACAAAACAGACTACTGCCAACATAAAGACATACAAACCAAAATTTACACAAACATGCACCAAGCAGATTTCTATATACCGTCGTGCAACAAGATATGATTATAAATCAAATTACTGATGAAGCCAAGGACAGATATAGAAATTCTTCAATAAGCAATAACTGTAGAAATCATGTTAAGAATGTGAATGTAGCAACACAGAGGAAATTGCCATCTAAAAGGAAGAACTTATCTGGAATATAGCAACATGGTGAATGTAAATAATCTGCCTGCCTAACCATGTGAAACTTCTGGAATCCAAAATCAAACTAAAGAAAATTCTCAGATATGCCAGTGCCCTCATCTGGCAAAGAACAGAAGCATAAAAACCATCTCAGTTTTAAAATATTTCTATGTTACAGCCATCCATAGGAATGGGAGAAACAATGCACAGGGGTACACTCATTGCCCAAAATTTCAATTAGCTCCAGTTACTTTATAAGAGATCAGTAATTCGATATGCATAGCAAATATTAACACAGTGAAGTAGTGAACATCTCAAATATCACTCTTAAGAATTGAATGTTTGCCTAATATACTGCATGCTCTATCCTCTATTACAATTCTGTTTAAAGGTTGCTGGAAAAAAGGAACATCATCTCATTCCAACGCCCCATGAAGGTTAAATACAGCAATGTTTGCACTTTATCCACAAGTTCATGCTGTGATGGGCATTCACAAATAGCATGAGTAGACAAGTGTCCAATGGCTTATTGATAGAAATAACACAATCAAGGCAAGAAAAATCGTCTGGAAATTTAACAAACTTCTAACTTTTAAAGCCTTGACTAAGCTTTAATATTGCATATAATCACTCAGTGGTTTGCAATCAATCAAATTCTGCTAGGTTGTTTCCTTAAGTTTAGGTAATTAAATTGTTTCAGACATTAACCACAGTACAATAAAACTATGTAGTAAAGACATTAGATGTCTTGCTCCGTGGCAAACGGATTGAACATACCATCAGCTTTCAGATTTCCTCAGTAAAAATATGGTGCTGTGGTTTCCAACAGAGCGAAACTACAATTCAACACAGAAGAAATAAGAAGGCTGGTTGTAAGTGCCGTGCAGGTCAAAATAAGAAAGCTGGGTAAATGACCTCATCTGGTCAAGTTTTACCTGCAAAGCATCCTACCCAGCCCATTTTGACCTCCAGAATGATAAGATGCTAACAAGTTCGGTACAAGCAGGATAAATAAAAAAAAGTTAATGTCTATAGTAAATAAAAGGTAGTACCAAAATTGACCAAACATGCATTACAAGATGCTCAAAATATGTTACGAACCCTGTTGTTTCCAAAGTTTCTGCATTACATCTCAGCCTTCAACTGAGTAACTGTACGTTAAGTCATTAACGCTTAAAGGAGGATGCATCTCATTCTTGATGCAGCTGAGAAGAGTAAAATTTTCTAAAGTGCAACAAACCCCAGCCTTCAACTGAGTAACTGCACATTAATTGCACAGAAGAAACAAGATGGTATAATATGTTGCAAAACATCAAAAAATTGCCTCGTTATTGAAGTTACAACTCAATTGATGGGTTACAAAATCCATTGCAAGTGCTAAGAAATCAGTGAACCACACCCTATTTTGCTGTTTTACCTAAAAAATTGAGGGCACCTCTGTAGTTCTACAAACACTACGGACATTTCTATTGACCGTATAACAAACCTTTTGTAGGTTCACGAAGATATACATCCATATCATATCCCACAAGATGCATTCTCCATGCTAGTGCCTGTGCATCCTGCCTTGATACGGATACAGAGCCTCCTAAGTAAACGGTTCCTACAGCTTGCGACACTATGAAGCGTTTACTCAATGTATACAGCATAACATCAACTGCTGCATTTAGATTTCTGCCCCAACATAGGTAATTGATAAGAAGGGCACAGCATGCTGGTGTGACATCAATGCCAAACTCCTCAAGAGTATGAAAAATCCTAAGAGCATCATCAATTCGCCTTACCTGACAAAGCCCTATAAGCCAAATGGTGTAAGGGTTTGAGTTAACCGAACCATATTCTTGATCGATCTTGATTAACTCCCTAACAGCTTCATCTAGGGAACCATCTTCAATTTTTGTCCGGGCACTAACAATTACTTCATCTTCCACCGAGAGATTGTATTTTTTGGGAAGGTAATCCAACCAGAGGTTGATTGCTTGCGACAATTTCTTCATTCTACATAGAGATCTCATCATACTATTGTAGATTGACAAACTAGGGGAGCCACCACTCTGCAATATGTTCTGGAACAACATCATGGCATTGTTTTCTGTGTGCCCTCAAGAGCCCATCAATAAGAGTCCCATAAGTGATTTCATCAGGTGAGATTCCCTTGAGTTGGAGCTCTTTGAAGAGCCTTAGTGCTCCATCAAGATTCCTCACCTTACAGAGTCCATTTAACAATGTGTTATATGTGACAACATCAGGAACAACTCCGCTGTCTATTATACCTTGAAGAAGCCTGTAAGCTTTCAGCACCTGCCCAGACTGGCACATATCGTCGACCAGCTTACGGAGGCTCTTGCTATCCCTCACCTGGTTGGCGCCGAGGGTCAGCCGAAGGAACAAGGAAGGGTTCTTCACCATTTCCATCTTATAGAAAAGCATCCGAGCTTCCTCCAGCCTGCCCACCCTGTAGAATCCGTCAATGAGTGCATTGTATGTCATAACCGTCGGATGGCAACCAAGCTCTCCCATCTCATCAAAAACCTGCATTGCCTCATCTACAAGTCCTTTCTTGCACAGTCCACATACCATGATAGTGTGTGTTGTGGAGTCAAGGACCATGTTATTCTGCAACATCTCTGACCTCAATGAGCGAGCTCTATCCAGATTACCGATATCACAGAGGGCCTTGAGCAGTGTATTATAACAGAAAGTGTCAGGCACAAGCCCTTTGTCTCTCATCACATCTAGGAATGAGAAGGCATCCTCGGTTCTGCCGGCCTCTGCGCAACCACGGATCATTATCGTATACAGGACAACGTCCGGTGAGACATTGCTCTCCAACATCTTCTTGTAATACTCAAAGCCCTCATCGAACCGGCCGGCCTGGAACAAACCATCGATCAAACAGCTATATCCTTTCAACCCAAGAGCAAAAGCCCCATCTTCGAGCAGCTCCAGACGCTCAAATGCCTCATCGACCCTGCCAGCCTTGCACAGCCCGCTCAAGAAAGCATTGTACGTGACCTCGTCCGGCGGGCACCCCTTCTCCTTCATCGACCACATCAGCCGCCCAGCATCTTCAATCCTCCCTGCATTGCACAGGGATGAGAGCAGGACCGTGTAGATCTTCACGTTGGGCACGATCTCCCTCTCGAGCATTTCGTCGAACATCTTGAGCGCGTCCCCCGCCATGCCCCGCTTGCACAGCCCGTCCATGAGCACATTGTAGGTGGCCCTGTTGGGACGGCAGCCGGCGCCGACCATCCCGTTATACAGCGCCAGGGCGAGGAGGATGGCGCCGCTGTTGACGAGGACCCTGAGGACGGCGTTGTAGACGAAGGCGGTGGGGTGGCACTCGAACTCGTCCATCCGGGAGAACACCTCGACGGCCTCCGCGTGTCGGCCGGCAGAGGCGTGCGCAGCGACGAGGGCCGCGAATGCGGAGGAGGGGGCGGGGAGGCCGGCGGCGCGGGCGTCGGTGAGGGCGTCGAACATTGCGGCGTCGGGGTCGGCGGACGCGAGGAGGATGGAGACGGCGTGGGAGTGGAGTAGCGGGGAGCGGAGACGCGGGGAGAGGGAGGAGAAGAGGAAGAGGCGGAGGCGGGAAGCGGCGGGGAGGGCAGGGCAGAGGAGGGCGTCGGAGACGGAGTGCGGGGTGAGGCGGGGCGAGAGGAGGAGAGGCAGGGGAGGAGGGCGGGGAGCGAGGGCGGGAGCGTGGCGAGGAGGGCGTGGAGGGCGTCGGCGGCGGCGAGCTCGGCGCCCGGGGAAGGGGACGCGGTGGCGGCGGTGTGGATGGGGACGGCGGCGGGGAGGGGAAGAGGAGCGTGCCGCCGCCGCACATCTCATGCGGTCATGGAGTGAAGGGAGGTGGGGATGGAGAGAGATTTCACGGCGGCGGCGACAGCGAGAAGCAGCGCCGCCCGGCCCGGTGCTAAGAAGGGGAGGAGGGCTTGGAAAATGTCCTTGCTTCTTAGTCTACTGCACTTTTAACTCATTTTATCTAATTTTAACCCCCTCTACTGTCAAACCGAGTATATATTTCACCAAGTTTGAAATTCGGAGCATCCAATCTTACTGGTTTGGGTGCTGATTCACGGCGCAACTTCTCTGACTTTAAAGTAAAGTCACAGCGTGATTTTACTTCGTAAAACCCCTCCATCCAGCGATCAACGCCCAGGATTTTTTTCAGCGTTTTTTGATTTTTCTTACTTCTAATTTTTAGCTTTTTTATTTTTATCTTTTTCTAGTTTTTTTATATTTCTTTATATTATCTGTGTTAAAATAACCTATTTTTATTTTTAAAAATAGGTTATTTTAACACATATAATATAAAAATATAAGAAAAAGAAAAACTAGAAAAAGATAAAAATAAAAAAGCTAAAAATTAGAAGTAAGAAAATCAAAAACGCTGAAACAATCACGGCGTTGATCGCTGGATGGAGGGCTTTACGGTAAAGTCAAGTCGAGAATCTCGCTCACTAATTCAAATTTGAGTCACCGTAGCATCTCTCTCTTTGCTACTCTTTTCACCTTGTCATCTTGCCAATCCCTCGTATTAGCTAAAGATAAATAATAAAGGTTGAAAAAAAAGTAACTTTTAGAAAGAGAGAGCAAGTAGTGCACAAAAAACAAGAGGAAGATACTGTTCAAGACGAGAGCGAGATGAATGGAGTGTGTGATGCCCCTGTGATCCCTGTCTTATCCTCGTAGTGGGACAGAAACGAGAGAAGTAGAGAAACTACTTCAAATAGCCAAATATTCATACTAACTTTTAATTTTTTTAAGCAAAACTAATACAAACACTCCTAACTTACACCGAGCACCGTAAATTTCATATTTATTTATAGGGCACTCTCTATGTAAGAACATAATGAGCAGGACAAAGGTGACACTATATATTTGCCATTGACAGTTTTTGTATGGTTGGTTACCACGTCTCAGACATGGTACAGCTAATTGTGTTGCAATGGTTTGGTTAGTTGCCACACAAAGTTGCAAGATGACTGGCACATATTCGTATTGGTTTCTGTTTTTGACTTTTGCTTAAAATATCAAAACTTAATGCAAACACCCGGTTACTCGAAGTGGTTTCTACACTCCTCTCATTATCGTCTCGCTCCGGGGATAAAGAAAGGGGTCACGGATGTATCACCCACTCTACTCATTTCGGTCCTGTTATGTGCACGCATTTCTTTCTCACTATTTTGCACCGCTCGCTACCTTATTCTAAAAGACACTTCTTTCAGCAAATACTATTTGGATAGGTTCTTTGGGCTATATTGTATGGCTTTTGGCTTATGTTTTTGAATTCTGGCTATTCACGAGAGACAATACGTGGAGGGAAATAGTCGCATGCAATTTTGGTCGGTATAACTGAGCTCTGTACAATGTTTACTACAATATATCTGTAAATCCTACCTTGAAAAAATGCACCATTTAAAAGTTAGTCACTATAGCAACAGAAGCAAAAGTTAAAGCATAAGTGTAAAAGAACTCACCCTTTATTTTCAACCAAAAACTATAAATTGTAGTCAAAAGTTATCAATAACAGTCCATAAGAACTCATGTAAGAATTCTAAAAAAGATTTGCTAACCACACAAAAGTGCCGGAGATCTTCCTATGTACTTATGGTAGTACTATAGCGATGTGTATAGCGATTGCTGGTACGTCAAGACCTATATCGATTAGTACTAGGTTTAGCTTGGAAGGCTTTAGATATGTAGCAATGAAGAACAATTAGTTAATTTTAGAAATTATAGTTCGTATCTAGTACTTAGCCTATATTGCTGATCAAACAAGGATGGATGAAGGCTAAATAAGTGTATAATAAAGTATAGGAGTGATAGACACAAGATAATTCAATAGAATGCAATTGGAATTGAAGAACACAAGGATTGGTCCAAATATGGAAACTGAAGATTTATATCCTCTGGATAGTACATTGGTATTTTACCATAACTTCTTGTCAGTTGCCTTTTTTTAATGAGTCTTTTTTTCTCTATTTTCGGATTGCTTTTTCTACAACTTTTGTTTTGGGGCAAAGTTCTAGAAACCAACTGAAAAATTCACAAAAAAGTCACAAGTGCCGAGTGTTGCACCTTCAATTCAAAATGTTGAGTCAACTATCACCATAAATATCTTTTAACTGTCTTATTGGAATGAAGCGAAATTTTAAGGGCAGATGGATAAGGAAGTTATCTATCTAATGGAGGTTGTTTCACTTAAAAAGGATCTAGGGATCAAAAGTTATGGTGTTTGTGGTGGCAGCTGCATAGAAAGGAGAAATCAACCGAATTGGAATTAGGGTTTGGGGTAGGGGAATTTTTTACCGGCAACTAGATAATGCTAAAATGGATGCAAATTCAATTTAGTAAACCAAAACTAACAAATTGAAAGGCTCAACAGGGTTTGGATAGTGAAAATTAACTTTTTTAGGGCAATTAACTGAAAGTGCACTGTAGCTGATGTTAGTTTTTTTTTTGCGTAATTAAATTAAAAAAATTACATCATCACGGATAATACATAGAAACAAGAGGAAAAACAAAAAAAGACACAAAAAAAGCCAAAACACAAAAAAGACAAAATAAAAAAACCAAAACCTAGAAACCAGAAAATAAAGCCATTTAGAGTAGTGCCTAATTCTTGATCAGCTATACTAGTCGCATGGACACATAGAACATGTTATGCAATTGCATAAATTTCTGTACTCTATTAAGTAGGGCTGAAAACAGATTGGATACTTTTCAACCGACCGGCCACCGAATTCGAGTGGATCGGAATCGGGTGGGTATGTTGGATAATTGTCGAATTCGGAGTCAAATTTGGATAGTTGATTCCAGATATGAGGTTGGATTCGGGAACGGACTATCCGACGGATACAAAAAATATTCGATATTTTTCCGAATAATACCGAATTATGTCATCCAGATATCCGACCCATCAGCCGATATCAACATAGCCCAACTGCCAAACTCACAAGGGTGCGTGCAAGTGCAAGGGCCAAGCCCAACATTCATTAATCAACACTTAAGTCTTAGATGCTTGGGGACCTAGGAGCCTGGTTAGTGGTCACAAGAAGTTGGGAGGACCTAGACTCTTGGAGACTCGAGAGGGAGGAGAGTGGCTGGCACCGCTAGGGTTAAAACTCAAGAAGGTAATCCGAGTATGATTGATTTATGTATGACTAGCAGATATCTTATATCTGGGATGTGCAATTGTTGTATGACCTCAAACTATAATGCCAATTGAATTGAGTTAATGGGTGAGGTTTGGGGAGCAGCTTCGATTATGCATAGCGGATCATTTGATTCATTTCTAGTCTTCTGGATGTGATTAAAATGAGGAAGGCGCTGTGATTGGGTGGGCCAAAAAATAATACTGGAGCTTCCTGGAGGCCATGACCAATGCGTAGGCAAGTTTTTCAAGCTCTGTATATCTCGTCTTGGTGCCTTGAAGGGCTTCGGAGACGAAGTATACCGGCCGCTGGCCCGTTCTGCGGCCACGGTGAGAGCACGAAGTATCTCCAGCCGCGGGAGGTAGTCGGACAAGACGGGTTCGGACCCCACCGCGTCGAGGGCTGTGGAGGCTTCGGCCGCCTCGACAGCTGCAGATGCCGGCGCGACACCCTACACAAGGTTTTGGACTTCGCGCACTCCCTCGTTGCTCGATCCTTCACCACGCCCGGGAGACCTCATCTCGCCGATCTTGTGGAATGAGCGAGCGGATCGGGAGAGTTTCGCGGTCGAGCGGAGAGAGGAGCCGCGCTTACCTCCTACACCCCTCACCGCGGTAGTAGGTGGCGCTCGCTCGCCACCGATCGGGCGTGAGCGCCTCGGTGGTCGAGATGCGAGGCCCCTCGCGACGTCGGGTGCCACAACTCCAAGCATGGGGCTGCAACGTTGTAGCGGCCCTTCGGAGGCGGGGGAGACTACATCCGAGGACGTTTCGGCTGCGGGTCCGAGGGCGATTCCTCTGTGGTGTTGGCGGTGCAGCTCCTACTCCACCTTCGGTCTCCGCCGCGCGGACGTGTCCCCGTAGCAAGCAGCACCACCGCCACGGCCCTCTCATCAGCGTAACGCCTTTCCGGGTTGGTGGCGCCGCCTAGTGAAGGTCGTGCGTGACGCTCAGCGGCGTCTGCGGATAGTGCGGCCGGGAATCGAGCGGCGCGCCCCGCCGGATCGTCCGACCGGGCGCGTCACGGTCGGCGTCCCGCCAACAGCGCCAGTAGGAGCCGAGGTGCCGCAGGTTGGGTAGGGCAGCCTCGAGCGAGCCCGGCGCCGCGAAGACGAGGCGTCTGCGCGGCCGCCGCCGCCCTGACGACCCAAAGTCCTCGCGGGAGTCTCCACTGGTATTGGGCGTTCCGACACAACAATACCCAAAACCGCGTGACGTGCGGTTCACCCGCCCTGCTTCGCCTTTGGGTTGCGGCCTCGCATAGCTTGTGCTCCTCGAGTGTATGGACCAAGGAACCCTCACCGCGCTCGCGTCTTCTAGCCGAGCCACTGCACACACGGCGGCTGTGGCGATCACGTGAGAACAAGTGTGGATACGCCAAGAGATGCCTTCGCACTCTAGACAACTTACAAGGGGCGGAGGCGGAGCGGCGGCGGGACATGGCGGCGATATCGTCCGCCGGTCATTGCCCTGCCCGGTACTTCCACCGGGAGACAAGTGGCGCCACCGTACATCGTGAACTCTTCACCAGTCGCGCATACTTAGCCGGCGGCGACGCCGACAAGCCTCGAGTCTCGCGCGACGTCGTCCTCCTCCTTCACGCTTGGTGACGTGTTGAACGAGATGGGCCCGCTCGGCATAGCGAGCCACTCGGGCGGTCACGTGGTAATAAAACCACCACCGTCGGCCGGACTCCCATTTCCCAAGGCGCCGGCGTGGGGAACGGCGTCGTCGCGGGGCGCACCGCAGCACGAAGTCCACGCGCCAAAATTGGAGATGGCTCCATCTCCGGCCTTCTGGGCGGCGGCGCGGCGCCGTGCGAGGTGGCGAACGAGCTCGCGCTAGGATGCCGCCTTCGCTCTGCGTCGCCCACGTGAAGATAGCCAGGCGGACTATTGCGCTCGGCATCAGCTACGCTAATTCCAATCCATAGGTCCGCAAGACTGCGCCCACAAACATCTTTGACGGCATGCGGCGGCGGCGTCAAAAACGCGATTTAAAACGATCGTCTCGTCTCCGGGGCTTCGGCTCCGTTTCATTGCGACGGGGTAGGCGAGCCCCATCCCGATCCTCGATCTTCCCGTCACGAACAAGCCGCTGCAGCGTCTCCTCGGTCACCCGGCTCTTTCCCAGCACACGGGAACAGCGGCCCCGAGTATTCCATGGCGTCCCATCGCTGTCGGCATCGCAGCGCCCGCAAAGACCGGCTTGTAATCCCGAAGGAAGGACAGCTTGTCCCAGCTAGACGAGGAGCTGCCGCCGAGGAGGCGGGGCGCGCGCGTGGCTAGCCATCGTCTTCAAGGTAGGGCAAAAGAAACTAAGGCGAAGAAGCGCGCGCTATCGGCACGGAATAAACCGAACTAAGCGGCAAGTGGGGCAAAGCGCTCCCATCACGGTGAGGGCACCTTATAAAGCCCGCCGCCTCCCGCGGCTAGAAAGCACGATTAGGTTAGAACCCGCCGTTCGACGGCGCCGCGACTTGGAAAGAAGAACCGCCGGCACTGAGGGGCGCGCTGTAGGTGGCGAGCAGCGCACTACTCCGATGCGCGCCGACACGCGCGTCCGCTTCCTCGGGAAGCGGCGAACGGCCGCGAGCACGCAACCGCTCACATCCCACGACGCGCCCGGTTGCAAGCCGCGCGCGCCCACCCACGCGAAACAGATCGCATAACGCGATACCGCCCTCGACAGCCAGGCGTCGGCATGATTCCAGTCGTCATTTAAAGCGCACTATCAAGCCGCGAGGCCGTGGCAGCTGTGAAGCGCGGGAAAGCCGGCGGCGCAACATCCGCCTTCATCACCGCGTCGCCCACGATAGCTCCGGCTACGCCCGAGCGGAACGGAGAGCGCGGAAAAGTTCACAGGCCGCAGGGACGGAGGGGGCCAAAGGACTCGGCAACATGGCTTCGGCCCTGTGAAGCCCTTCTCCATGAGAGGCTCCTGTTGTAGGGGTGGCCCCCACCTAAACCCGGCAGGCCTAGTAGGAGGTTATAAGGTCCAGTATAGGTCATGTGTAATGACATAAGTGCCCCCGAAGGGGATAACCAGATGTAAGGGTATAACTGTAAAAGCACTCCTCATGTGTGCATATATATGAATACAGGTCATGGGGAGAAGGCAGGCCATTACTCATATCCCTCACTCTCCACTACCATCTCTCTCTCTATTTGGTCTGTAACCACAACACTTACAAAATCACAAACTAGTCTAAACCATTTACATAAGACTTCATCTTTATTTTTCTTTAACCGCTAAGCAAGAAAAAGCTAACATCCGAACTCCAGAGCATCTAATGGAGCAGCCCAACTAGGGCCCCTCTCTAGGGGGTGGATGAATATGAAAGGATAATGGACCTACCATATTTATTTTCATATTTTTCTTCCAAATATGGATATAAATACGGATATCTCAGATATGAATAATATTGAGTATAAATACAAAGCAAATACAAATCAAATCAAATACAGGCACGAATATTTCTTGGAACGTGAAAACCCTTTAAATTATATGCACAAAAATGAATAAAAAATATAACTAATTTATTTGATCTAAACATTCCTGAAGAACATTTATGAATTCTTCATGTAGGCTAAGATTCTTTCTCTAACTCCATGTATTAATATATATATATATATATATATATATATATATATATATATATATATATATATATATATATATATATATATATATATATATATATATATATATATATATATATATATATATATATATATATATATATATATATATATATATATGCTAATTTATGATGGGCTACTAAGTATCTTGTAAATAGACTGAGCTAAAATAGAGGATATAGGCTGTGGATATATGGCCCCTGAATATCCGGATAATCCATAACCATATTTGTATTTAACGAATGGTGAACTATCGAATCCGTATTTGCATCCAACAGAGAAAATCTGTATTCATCATAATCCGTATTCCAAAATTGTCTGGATCGGTTAGAAACTATCCGATCTGTTTTCATCCCTACCCCTCTCATGCAGCACTTGTTCAAGCACAAATGTTGGAGGCAGTAGGTGGCATGGCTGCATGCCATGCCAACAACATACCCCTACCACTGCCAGGAATGCCCCAGCTAGAAACCCCCTCTTTGGCTGCCACTTGTGCAAAACCAACTAGGGTTTCAGACAAATAGGACTGAATCAACCTACTAGTTGAGACCCTAGTTTTATTCTAGCTTAGAACTTGCGTAATTGCTAGCTTTTGCTTAATGGCCAAAGCCCTAATTCTTGATATTGCACCATAGCAAGCTATTGCAATCTTGTTGTTCTTGATCTCCACCAAAAGAACCCACTACTACAGAAATACTATTAGTAGATGCCAAATCACAGACGGTTTGACAAAACCGTCTGTGATATACACTATCACAGACGATTTTAATTTGGAGACCATCTATGTTGTTGGTGTCGGAAAAAACAAGTATCACAGACGGTTCTTACCGATGAACCATCTGTGATACTGAAATACCACAGACGGTTTTTTATTAAAAACAGTCCGTGATAATCTGGCTACGTATTTATTGCGCCGCTCAAAACCGCATCTATCTTCATTTTGATCCAGACCTAGCCGTTGCTGCACCTAGAGGAGGCAAGGCTTTCAGGCCAGTTAATTTGGTGGGAGGAGGCAGGAAAGCTTTGAAGATTCATACGTTCCTGATTGCCCTAGATATGCTTAGTAATGAAATTTATTTTTCTTTGCATTACAATTTAGATCTAAGTTTTGGTGAGTGTTATTAAAGATGGTTTGCATCTACTTGACCATACATGATTCGTAGGGGTTTCCAAAAGGGTTATACATGTTGGACCAGTCATGGTGAAGTCAATGATATGCCGCTGGATGACATCGCCGGTGAAGTGAATGATATGCCGTCGGATGGTGTCAATTGCTGTTCGGATTCGGATAGGTTGCACAATGACAATCTGGATCCGATGCTTCACGATGTAGAAGACAACCATGATGAGAGAGAGTATGTTAAATTCCGTGGCTTGATGGAGGACTCGAAGAAACCTTTGTTCACGTATTGCAGGTTTGTCGGCCGTGCTTGAACTGTTGAAATTGAAGGCAAGCAACAGTTGGTCTGACAAGAGTTTCACAGTGCTGCTAGGTCTTTTAGCGGACATGCTTCCGGAGGGAAATGAGTTGAGTAAAACCACGTATAAAGCCAAGAAGGTTCTTTGTCCATTGAAAATGGAAGTAGAAAGAATACATGCTTGTCCGAACGATTGTATCCTCTACCGTAAAGAGTATGCAAACATGCATATATGTCCGGTGTGCAACGCATCCTGATACAAACGTAACAATCAATCAGATGATGGTGAGGGAACAGAGGTGAAGAAAGGACCTCCTGCTAAGGTGGCATGGTATTTTCCTATAATTCCTCGTTTGAAATGGTTTTTTGCAAATGCAAAGGAGGCAAAACTGCGGCATTGGCACTCGGAGGAGCCTAAGAAGGATGGAATGCTAAGACACCTTCTGATTCCACCCAGTGGAGAAACATCAATAGAAGTTTTGCAGTGTAGAACCGAAGAATATAAGGTTTGGACTGAGTAAAGATGGAATGAATCCTTTCAGTAGCATGAGCAGCCTACATATCACTTGGCTCGTGACTCTCTGCATCTATAACCTTCCTCCTTGGTTGTGTATGAAGCGAAAGTATATTTTGCTGTCGATACTTATCCAAGGGTCAAAACAACCTAGCACCATTGGTGGAAGATCTAAAAGTACTATGGAACGAAGGGGTACAGATATGGGATGCATACAAATAAGAGAACTTCACTTTGCGCTCCTTATTGTTCTGCACCATAAATGATTATCCTGCCCCTGCTAACCTGCTGGGCCAGAGTACAAAAGGTGCCAAGCTTGTACTCACTGTTTAGATGGTACCGAGAGTGTGTGACTGAAACATTCACGCAAAATCATGTACATGCGTCACCGCCGGTTCCTTCGGAGGGCTCACCCATTCCACAAGATGAAGAAACAATTTGACGAAGAGAAGGAGGACGGTTCAGCTCCAAGGCATTTAAGCGGAAAAGAGGCTTATAATATGGTTAAGGATTTAGATATTGTCCTCATGAGAGAGACATAAATTGAGGGCTCATGAGAAGAATATTTGAAAGAAGATATCAATATTTTGGGACTTACTTTATTGGGAGTACCTAGATGTTCGGTACTGCATCGATGTCATGCACATAGAAAAGAATGTATGTGACAGCTTGATTGGTCTTTTACTGAACATTCGTGATAAAACAAAGGACAGCGTCAACGCATGGTTTGACTTGGCTGATATGGACATCAGGCCTGAGTTAGCACTGACAAAAATAGACAATGGACGAACGTACCTTTCCCCCCTGTGTGTTACACTCTGTCCAAGGCCGAGAAAACAAAACTGTGCCAGTGCTTGCAGGGTGTCAAAGTTCCGTCTGGTTACTCCGGCAACATGAAGAAACTTGTTTCGATACAAGATTTGAAGTTAAATGGCATGATGTCTCATGATTGTCATGTGCTGATGAGACAAATGCTCCCTATTGCAATTAGAAATATACAGAAAATCAGCAGGCCACTGCCGCCGCTCCTGTGCTAGCCAACCCCCCCAACCGTCGGAGTAGTTGCGTGTCCAATCCTACGACGGAGAGCGAGGCCAGATTTCCTGTGCACAACATCCTGGTAATAATTATTATCTTTGGAATGCTCGATCCATTGATAGGCTTATTGGAGTAGCTAATTTTGTATCGTTATGTTGGAGCCTACGAAGTGCAAGCTCCAAGTGAGATATGCCTCTGTTCCCTTGTGCGCTGCATGGGGCCAGGTATATCCGTCTGCTCACGAGGCCATGGTGCACTCTACACCTTTAGCACCAGGCTTTGGAAAAGTTCATGTGGATGGTGTGCATGCCAATTTTGAGGTCATCCCGCTACCGAAGCCCCCCAACAACGAGCCCGTGACTCTAGGGCAAGCCATTGGAACATTCATCCAGTGGCCCAAAAGCGACATCTGTCTGGAGGCTTCTTCACCGGTGGTAGGTCCACAAGGGCAGTCCAAACTAGAGCTATATGCACTGGTGCCATCTCCACAAGACCTATCTCCACCATCGCTACATGCACCAGTGGCAGGTCCATGGGTGCTATTCCCGATGAAGCAACTTGCACCGGTGCTACCTTTACAGTCGACTACCATAAAGTCGACCTACAACCGAGGCAGCAGGGGCAAATCAAAGAAGACTGATGATGATATCCTGTACCTGCCATTGGCCCGCAAATTCGTACTAGGTGAGTAGATGATTGTCCCAGAAAAGCACCTCATAACCCTAGAACTTAGTTGCCAGAGATTACACGTTTGGTATATGGAACATGCCAATAAGCCACAGGGAGAATAGCGCTTAGGTATCATTATCAAATTCAGACCGGATCATGTACAGCACGAAGTTCATGATTGTGTCTTTGCGGTGACCTTTGAGGATTTATTTAATCTTTTCACGCTCAACTGTAACATCCTGATTTTCTGGAGTTTATAAAGCCCAATTTTCAAAAAATTAATTTTCTGGAATTTTCTGAAATTAATTAAAGCTTAAATGAAATTTTTAGGAATTAAAAAGGATTTAATATGACTAAGTTAAACATTAACATTTGCCAAAGTTATTTTATTCGAGTTCCTGGTGTCTCAAGGAATTTATTGGTATTTTTCTGGATTCATTTGCTATTTTCTAGAGCTCAAAAGTATTTATTTGAATTTCGAAAAGAAAAATAACAAAATCTTGAACCGCCGGTGAGCGAAACCACCGAACCGCCCGGTCCAGCCGCCCGCCCGCCTGCTCGCTCGCCACGCCGCGCGCATCATATCCGCGCCGCGCCGCTTGAGCGCTCGATGGCCGGCACGCGTCGACCATCGAGCGCCCTCGCCGCGCGCTATCCTTGCGTCGCCTGCGTCAGTGCCACCGGCAGTGGGGCCCACTGTCGCCCGCTAACCTAACCCTAGTGGGCGAGCCCGCTCGGCCGCCGCGCGCCGCTGAGCCGTGCCAGCGTCGCCTGCGTTGCGCGCTGCCTCGCCCTCGCCCGCCGCCGCCGCCTCCTCCTCGCTGCTGCCGAAGCGCGCCGCCGCCGCCGCCGCCGGGCGGCGCCGTCTCGGCCGCCGCTTCGCCGCCGTCCGTGTTGGCGTGCGCCGCCGTCGCTGTCACCGCCCGCCGCTGCCGTCGTTGCCGCCGTCCACCGGTGAGCGCCGCCGCCGCCGTCGAAACCACCGCCGACCAGCGCGCCGCTGCCGGACACCGCGCCGCCCGCCCCGCCGCCTCGCGCGCGCGCGCGCGTCGCGCGACGCCACGCAGCGCGCCACCACGCGTCGGCGATCCACCGCCATCCCGCCCGAGCCGCTTGATCCCCGCGGCCCGTTCAGATCCGGGCCGACGGCCCGGATGCGTCCACGCCCCCGCACCGCAGCCGTCCGATCTAACCCGCCGCGCCGACGCCGCCACCACGTCAGCCTAGGCGGCGTGTCATGCCACGCCGGCGCTACGTGGGTGCCACATCGCAACCGAGCCCGTCCCGGTGCCACGTCACCGCCACGCCGCCGCCAAAGTCGACGCCACGTCGACCCTACCGCGCGCGTGTCGGCCCGATCGGTACCGCCACGTCGGCCTAGCGCTTGCGCCAAAGAACTCATCGGCCGCCTGCTCGTGCGCCGAGTCCACCGTGAGACCAGTCTTCCGTGCGCCCGGTCCGCAAAGACAAGGCAATTTCTTAATTTCCCGAATTTCGTAGATTTAATTTTCCGAGCCCGTTCTCCCTCGTCCTAGCTCCAATTGACCCGATTCTTTTTCCTAAATTCATCTAAAATTGAGCTCTACCTTTTGGTTCAGGTTTGAGAATTTTTGGAGTTCATTTGAATTTTATTTGAATTTATTTTATATTTTCGTCTGTTTTCTCTCCCGTTAGATCGCGCGTTCGAAGGAGCAGAAGTTGGATTTGAAGTTCAAGAGCCATCAACTGAGCAAGGCCAAGGCAAGTCGTGTCCTTTGATCATGTTGAACCCAGTTTGCAATCTATTACTTAAATATTTTGTTTTAAATTACATTGCATCGCTACTTTTATTCAAACCCTTGTATTGGTAGTTACTGTCCAAATTGGTTAATCCCTCCTTGATAATTCGCTGGCCATGATTCCATTGTCACCATAGGATGGGAAACTTATTAGTGATGCTATGTTACGATCACATTTGGGATGGTACGATTAGTATGCTTATCCATGCTTTTATTATCGTTTGGGTCATCATCACATGTGATTAATTAATTTGACTTAATGATATATCGAATCGTGGTTGGTGCCACCAATATAAAATTTGTGCCATGGCATTGGTGTGTCATTGGCGTGGATATACAAAATTGATTTTTACTCGGGCGAGTGATCGTGCAGTAAAGGGGGAAGTGTTGGAGCACTTCGAGGGATGTGGTAGTCTCGCCCGGGAACGTTTAAGGACTTAACTTTGTGCGCCATTGATCTGAGCTTTACCGTGCAATCCATATGTCTAGTATGGGATAGACCTGGCATAATAATTTGTGAAGTCTCAACTATGGTTTCGCTACTGATGTTGTTGTGGCGCAAGGGGGGCAATTATCGACTAGGGGGATTTACCCTACTCGACGGTGAAACCTTAGCGAGTGGGATCAGGTTGAGATGGATCATTGTAAAAGCCTTGTTGTGATTATCTTTAACGTGAGGACTTTCACATCGTGTGGGTACAGTTGTGCAACCTCTGCAGAGTGTAAAACTATTCGAATAGCCGCGTCCTCGGTCATGGACAATGCTCGGTGATTTCACACGAGGTGTAGTTACTCTTGGAAAAGTTTGTAGCTGGTCAGTGGATGGGTAATTCACTGTTGGTTTGGCTTGTGGATGGGGAGTCCATAAGTAGGTTACTTCAATCCCTTTGGTTATTCATTATTGTTTTATTTACAATTCGCCTTCAATCTATTTATGATAATTTCAAAGGCTGTTTTATGCAAATTAACCCTTTCAGCCTTCCATTGGTAAGCCTTGCATACTATATTGCATCATTTGTTACAAACGGCTTGCTGAGTACCAATGTACTCACGGCTTTACGCCTATGTTGCTCGCTTGAGGAGGAGGAGGAGTACTACCAGCAGGAGGTTCCGATAAGAGTACTTCGACGACTACGAGTTCTAGGCTTCGCCCCACTCGATTGCACGTGGGCATGTCGATTGGCCACTACGCTTTATTTTGGATTTTCCGCTGCTATTTTGTTAAGCCCCTGAGGCTATTGAGATTGTAAGCTTGACCATAAGGTCTCACTTTTGGATATTGATTAATAATTGGAGTTTCCCTTATTTAATATCGTGATTGTGGTGATGATTACCTCTATGTTTGACTGTGTGCACTAGCGTGATCCTGGACTAGTGCAGTATACACAGAGAGTCCGGATTTGCATATTCGGGTCTCGACATCAACGCTCTCGACGCCTCATTCGTTCGATGCTGGACGCTGTAAGTGTGTACAATCACAGTCTCTGTTCATGTAATACCGATATATGTCATATATGATTTGTTGCTTTTCTGTGTGTATATATATAGACACATGGTGACTGAAGCTAGATCATCCAAATCACCAATTGATTTCCTGGACCCACGCTTGGTCGTCATGGATACCATCAACGAGGATGTATCCTTCGTCGAAAGGTATATTTCAACAACACTGCTGGCTCACCACGATAAGGAATTTGTACTTATACCCTACAATCAGGGGTTCCATTGGATTTTAATTGTAATTATACCAAAATGGAACAAGGCAATATACCTTGATTCCCTAAGTAAGAACAAAACCGACTACATAGTTATCGGCCAATTACTCGATAGCTAAGTACATTTTCTCTATACATAACTATATTGTACTCTTTCTTTCCTTCCGAATGACTAAGCTAACTTTTTTGAATCACGAAGGTCGTTCATCACGTACGTTGCAGAGACACGTGGCTCGACGAAAGGGGCCAAGCCCTTGCAACATGTTCAAAATTTTCGGGTATTCGCTAGTACACATTAATTAATCCTATACAACATTTGGTAGTAATGCCTCTTGAATTAACACACTCTATTTTTTACAGTGCCACCAGCAGCAGCCGGGTAACACGTGTGGATTCTACGTTTGCCACCATATGAAACTACTACTCGATTCCTCGAAGATCACCAATCCTAAGGTTTGTCAATCTTCCCACAATTATTTCATACTTATCAGGTTATATATGTACGCACATTGATATTTCTATTGATAGGATGCACCCATCCCTACAACTGCATTGCAACAGCCTGACCTTGCACGAATTCGAGGAGAGTGTGCGTACTTTTTGTGGGCTAGAGTCATAAAATCAGATGAAGAGTTCCACAACATTCAATGATTTTTTGGTTAGGATAAGATTGACATTGATTGTAATTGTGTATTTGTTAATGGATATTTTATTTAATTTCAATTAATTGATTTGAGAAATGGATGTTTTATGTTTGTGAAATGAATTGAGATGTGAATTGGATGTATACATGTACATGATGATTTGCTTGTTTCAGAGGGCATGGCTAGTATTTCCTGAGACTAGCCAATAAACAGAAATATATTTAAGGGTAGAAGAGAATAGCACAGACGGTTTTTAACTAAAAACCATCTGTGCTAGTTGATAATCACAGACAATTTTTAGTTAAAAACCGTATGTAATATTTATATATCACAGACGGTTTTTAGTTTTACTATCATAGATGGTTTGTAATTAAAAACCATCTGTGATATTTACACCACAGACGGTTCGAAAGCCGTCTGTGATGACCTCATATCATTACTGACCCATAAATTCAGACGGCTCACAAAACCGTCTGTGATGACGTTTCTGAACCGTCTGTAATACGGTTTTCTGTAGTAGTGACCAACCTTGTTTATGTTGTTCTGGGCCGAGATCACATCGCTACCGGATCGGTTTTAAACTCAAAACCAATATGTCTGAATCCATCTTCTTCTTCTTTAAAAAATGAAATGGTATCAATTTTGATAGTTGACACTACTACAGAAAGCCTAATACTAGACGCCAAATCACAGACAGTTTGACAAAACTATCTGTGACTGACACTAACACAGACGGTTTTAATTTGGATACCGTCTGTGTTGAAGGCGTCGGATAAAACGAGTATCACAGACGGTTCTTACCGATGAACCGTCTGTGATATTTCAGTATCACAGATGGTTTTTTTATTAAAAATTGTCTGTGATAATCTTAGAATTATCACAGATGGTTTGTAATAAAAAAAATTGTCTGTGATAATCTTAGAATTATCACAGATGGTTTGTAATAAAAAAAACTGTCTGTGATAATGCCGCTAGACATTTATTGCACCAGTCAGAACCGCATCTGTCTTCATTTCGATCCAGATCTAGCCGGTGCTGCACTCTTTCGCTCAGGAGGCAAGCTAGGCGATTTCGGCCAAGTAATTTGGTGGGAGGAGGCAGAGATTGAACTTTGAAGATTCATACGTTCCTAGTTGCTCTAGATATGGTTAGTAATGAAATTTATATTTCTTTGCATTACAATTTTGATCTAAGTTTTGGTGAGTATTATTGAAGATGATTTGCATCTACCTGACCATACATGATCAGTTCCCGTCATGTGGGAGGCCAAATTTGTCAAAATTGTTGGTTATATACTTTCAGCGATCGCTGGGGAAATAGCTGCGTTGTGTTTATAATATGAATTAAGCTAGCAAAGCCTCAATGCATGTGGTATATATGTAGTAATAATTAATTAATTTAATTTTTAATACTAAGTTGTTATATATATACATAACGTAGGACCGAAGATGGATGTATGCAGCGAACCGTGTGAGTGAAGAGTACATTAATGGCGTGTCTGCTTTTACAAGAGCTGCCGAGGAGGATATGTTGAATAAGGGGGTGGAATATATGTACTGTCCATGCAATCGATCAGAATTTAAAGATGTTTAAGAACCGAGGGCAAATTGAAGCGCACTTGATTCGGAGGGGTTTCAAAAAGGGTTACACTTGTTGGACCAGTTATGGCGAAGTAAACGATCATATGCCGCCGGATGAAATCGCCGGTGAAGTGAATGATATATCGCCGGATGACATCGCCGGTGAAGTGAATGACATGCCGCCGGATGATGTCGATTGCTGTTCAGATTCGGATAGGTTGCACGATGACAATTTGGATCAGATGCTTCACAATGTAGAAGAAAACTATGATGAGAGAGAGTATGTTAAATTCCGTGGCTTGATGAAGGACTCGAAAAAACCTTTGTTCACGTACTGCAAGTCAAAGTACACGAGGTTGTCGGCCGTGCTTGAACTGTTGAAATTGAAGGCAAGCAACGGTTGGTCTGACAAGAGTTTCACGGTGCTACTAGGTCTTTTAGCGGACATGCTTCCGGAGGGAAATGAGTTGAGTAAAACCACGTATAAAGCCAAGAAGGTTCTTTGTCCATTGAAAATGGAAGTAGAAAGAATACATACATGTCCGAACGACTGCATCCTCTACCGTAAAGAGTATGCAAACATGCATGTATGTCCGGTGTGCAACGCATCCCGATACAAACGTAACAATCAATCAGATGACGGCGAGGGAACAGAGGTGAAGAAAGGACCTCCTGCTAAGGTGGCATGGTATTTTCCTATAATTCCCCGTTTGAAAAGGTTTTTTGCAAATCCAAAGGAGGCAAAACTGCTGCGTTGGCACTCGGAGGAGCGCAAGAAGGATGGAATGCTAAGACACCTTGCTGATTCCACCCAGTGGAGAAACATCGATAGGAGTTTTGTAGACTTCGGTGCAGAACCGAATAATATAAGGTTTGGCCTGAGTACAGATGGTATAAATCCTTTTAGTAGCATGAGCAGCCGACATAGCACATGGCCCGTAACTCTCTGCATTTATAACCTTCCTCCTTGGTTGTGTATGAAGCGAAAGTATATTTTGCTGTCAATACTTATCCAAGGGCCACAGCAACCTGGGAATGATATTGATGTGTACCTAGCACCGTTGGTGGAAAATCTAAAAGTACTGTGGAACGAAGGGATACAGGTATGGGATGCATACAAACGAGAGAACTTCACTTTGTGCTCCTTATTATTCTGCACCATAAATGATTATCCGACCCATGCTAACCTATCGGGCCAGAGTACAAAAGTTTCCAAAGCTTGTACCCACTGTTTAGATTGCACCGAGAGTGTGTAGCTGAAACACTCACGCAAAACCGTCTACATGCGTCACCGCCGGTTCCTTCGGAGGGCTCACCCATACCGCAAGATGAAGAAACAATCAATTTGACGAGTTACCTCCTTGTGGAAATGGCATAAGGGTCGACGACGAATAACGTGACGAAACTAGTTATGTACGCATTGATCATCATGAAGGGCTAAATTTTAAAGAAAATAAGCAAGTGGAATGAGAATGTGTGACATATATGTGGGCATTTGTATTTATGTATATAACAATGCATGTATGCGATGTATATGTGAATTGGCATTTATGTATACAACAATGCATGTGTGTGATGTATTTGTGAATTTGCATTAATGTACATGTGAAAATGTGTGAGGTCTTATTGAATTTGTGAATTTCAACAGTCCCAGGCAGCTGTTGTAAAGAAATACACTGTGTGAAGTCTTATTCAATGCTGGTTGGTGTTTATATTAATAACTAAAGACAGGGGCAAAGGCTTATCACAGACGGTTCTCAGTTTAGAACCGTCTGTGATATTTATTATTACAGACGGTTCTAAGTTTAGAACCGTCTGTGATATTGATATCACAGACGGTTCTTAAATAGAACCAACCGTCTGTAATAAGCCTTTATATATAACCCCCCGCTAGGGTTTTGCACGTATGCAGTTATTAGACTTAGTCGCTCTCCCGAAGTCCCGATCGAGCCCGCCACCGGTCGCCGTCCCCCCGAGCCCCTCGCGGTCGCCTCCGTCGAGCCCCTGAGCCCCCCGCCGGTCGCCGTCCCCCGAGCCCCTCGCCGGCCGCCTCCGTCGAGAATTGAGATGTGAATTGGGTGTTTTATGTTTGTGAAATGAATTGAGATGTGAATTGTATGTATACATGTATATGTTGATCTACTTGTTTCAGATGGCATGGCTGGCATTTCCTGAGGCTAGCCAATAAACAGAAACATATTTAGGGGTAGAAAAGAATATCACAGACGGTTTGTAAGTAAAACCGCAAATGCATCACATTTGTTTTTACTTACAAACCGTCTGTGATAGGTGATAATCACATACGGTTTTTAGTTACAAACCGTCTGTGATATTTACACCACAGACAGTTCGAAAACCGTCTGTGATAACCTTCGATTATCACTGACCTATAAATTCAGACGGTTCAGAAAACCGTCTGTAATACAGTTTTCTGTAGTAGTGTGAGTTGATTTCTAGTACCTTGATCCGAATTAATCTATTGTTGAAACTGAGTTGATTTGATCTTATCCGAATTGGTTCAATCTGTAATCCAAATTTAGTTCAGTCCCTCCACGTAAACCAACCCGCATAGTTTACATTATCTTTTGCATAGTCCGAGTGGCTGCAAGCTTGAAACCGAATGAATAAAATCCGGCCGTGAGCTTCGCCCTCACTTTGTATAGTTACTAGTATTTCAATTGCTAGTATATTGCTCTTTGAGCCATACATCTTTGCTGATATTTGTGCACCGTATAACCATGCACATTGATCTTTGAGCTATTCTCTAGTTGTTGATCTTCATTTATTTCTATTCATCTTTGAGACTAGCTTTTGATATTGCTAATTTGGGCTACTCCATTGAGTTTTCTTGCACACTTGAGAGTTCTTGCTTCGGGTGTTGTAAAGGAGAAATTGAGTTTCATTCGGCCGCATATTTTGAATAAAAAAAGGACCGCATGAAAGAATTGTTGTGGTAGAAAATAAGAGAAAAAGAAAAGAAAGTGTGTGATGGACGAATAATCAAAGTGTGAATTGCACCGCATGAAATAATCAAAGATGAAGAAGAGAACATACAACAACCAAACCAACAATCTTGAGCTTGTGTGTCTACCACTGACCTAACCTAATACGTAGCTAGGGCCGGTAGCTAGTGAATAAGAGTATATATAAAGGATGAAGAAGAAGCACGGCGAGGAACGTAGCTAGGTACCGTTAAGCACGGCGTCGTAGTAGTGCTCGAAGAGGTGGCCCGGCGCGTCGACGTGCATGCCGGAGTGCGCCGTGAGCCGGAGCTCGGAGAAGTTGGCGATGTCGGAGCCGTTGCGCATGGACCGCACCAGCCGCAGGAACCCGACGGTGCCGTCTGCCGACCCAAACGTCGGCATGTCCTCCCAGTAGCAGTGGCTGATTGTAACACCCCCGTTTTCAAGGAACAGAAATGTCGTTACCTTCCGTAACAGCCCAGGAGTTCAGGTACGGACAGAACGCGTATCATGCCTGCTCACAAACATTTAAAAGAGTTAATTTAATTAAAATAAGACTTAACAGTCAAATTTAATAATTCTAAGGGCATCCAAGCCCAAAGCATGACTTACAATCAGAAGAACTTCAAGGAAACTCCACAGGAACGCTTGAGTGCGGTCGCAACCCTAACACGACAGCTCGTAATAGTTTGCCCTCTTCTGGTTTCTGTGTTGGGGAAAGTAAAGCAAGATTGAGTACAACCAACCGTACTCAACAAGTCACACGGAACTTTGCAATAACTACATGCAAGGTATGACAAATGAAAGGGAAATAAGTTCATTATTTTATGTGGATGCAATTTTAGTTGGGAACCAGTTAAAGACCGAAAAAGGTACTTCATTAATAAAAGGGGGTTTCGAACTTGATTACCAACTTTCCACGTTACCAAACCATTCTCAAATCTACTTATGCCTTGTTATTGGATTCACCCAGTAAACACAGCTTCATTTACTGGAAGCACAGCGTATTCGAATACCATTAATCATGAATCTACAGAGCTGCCCTGCTTTACCCACAAGATTTCTTAACTCCACATCCGGGTTCAAGAAAACAAGGTTGTTCACTGCTCAATTCTTTATGTAGTCTCCGCCCAGTAGGTGTTTAATCTCAACAAGCTCGGATGACCCCACGGATCTCGTCCGACTCATCGCAGTCCTACAGTTGTATGGTTAACCACCTCCCATACGAACTCACCCTCTGTCTCCCCCTTTCCAGTTGCAGAGGTTCAATTGAAGTTGAGCAGTTACTAAGCCAGGTTTGACTAAGTCAAGGTTTGACAAAGTCAACGCTTGTGGATGGGCGGTTACTATGTCCTTTACTCAGCATAAGGGTCTAGTCCTTATATTTTATCCGAGGCATCATCCACGCACAAACCCATTTTTAGTACACACTGTACTGCCACCAATCCACAGCCAAGCCTCCACCCTAGGATAAGGTCTTAGGATCCATCTCTGCGATCCTCGCTTACCCTAGATCCAACTTTTCCAAAACTCTAGACAAACACTATAAGCCTTAACGGTAGTAAGATTTGATGTTTTCCTAAACTACCATGTTTATATTAATATCATATTTAATATTACTATGTCTTGTCAAAGTGAATGTGGCCATCAAGTTAAACTGGGCTTTTCGGGTGGTAGGACTTAGCTAATATCATGTCATTCTAAGTATTTATTGTACATAAAATAATAGTACGCAAATAACATAATGAAAATACTAATAAATAAATAAATAGCGAAAATGTAGGTTTAACATGATCAAAACATGTGTGACTTGCCTCATTGTCCTAGTCTCTGATTATCTTGATTATCTTCACGTAATCTTCGGAGTGGACTCTGGCTTCTTTAATTGCTCTTGTAGTCCTTCGGCTGACCAGCTCGTGTGGTCCACGTACTAGCATGGAAGACAAATACACAAGTCCCTGCTTTGCGGAACGCAAGCTGGGAACAAAATACAAATAAATAATCGAAAAGGCATAAAGAAGGTAGGTGGGGTGGTCAGGGTTTAGGTGTGTGTGGGATGGCTGAGGTTGTATATGTGGCGGATGGATTTTCGGTGAATGGCTGAAGGTGTGTATGGCATCGACTCTTAGGGTTAGGATATTTGTCTGGGTTGTTTAGGGCTTCACTAGAGTCTAGAGCGGTAGTGTAAGAGTGGGAAGAGTGTAGATGGGCTCCGGACGACAAATCGGATACAAGTGTTAATAGGGTTTCAGTGAATGAAAGGAGTTTGGACTGAAATAGGATTTAGGGTTTGAGTATGTGTTTGTGGTTTTTAGGATTACTGATATCCGATATGAGGAAATGGAGTTGAGAAATGGGTCTGCGAGCTCGAAACGACCAAGATGGGCATAAACATGCATTTTTGGACTTTATGAACAGTAACGGGTCGGCTTGCTACAGTAGCGGGCGCGGTTACTATTCCTAGCGGGTGCGAGCGGTTGGATCCAACGCTGTTTAATGCGGGTTGGGCTCGGCTTACCGAGTCGGGATGAACAGTAAATGTTGTTACTGTTCTTCTTCCTTCTCCCGATCGCGCGCGCACGTTTGGAAACAGAGGAGAGAGCGGCGGCTACTGGAAGTGCTATGGTGAATTGCGATGCACGCGGAGGCCATGATTGGGTTGCCCAGGCTCTAAAGGTTCCATTTTGTGGTTTGGCAAGTCCGGCAGAGGCGGCGAGGTCTTTTTCTCCACTGACGGTTTGGGCATGGCAGGTGAATAGGAGCTCTTTTGGGCGATCGGGCTGGCCTTTGAGCACCACTGGGGCTCGGGCAAGCTCGTGGAGGGCTCGATTTAGGCAGTGGTGGCTGGAGCTAGGCTGGCCACGGTGGGGTGGCTTGGCTGTTGGGTGGCTCTTGGCGCCAGAGAAGAGGGGGCGGGGGGAAAGCTTGGCCGATGGTTCGGGAGTGCTTTGGGGGCTTTGAGGAGGCTATGGAAGCAAGGAATTAGATTGCAATCGGGTGAATCAATGGGATTGAGGTTAGGGCTCACCTTCGGTTTCTTGGCAATTGCCGACGACAGGAATGGCGAGAGTTCAATTGGGCTACTGGGGAGCTTCACTGGTGTGTGTTGAAGGGTTCAGGGGGGTCGGGGGCTCTTATAGGTGCTCGGGGTCGGTTTGGCGCTGGGAGCTGGCCAAGGCGGCAACGGCGCGTGGCATGGCCGAGCAGGTTCGAGGAGGCGCGGTGCGGCGGTCAAGGGGAAGGGCTCTGGCGACCTCGAGCTGCGGTTTGTGGCAGTCAAGAAAGAGGGCCGTGTCAGGTCGGCCGGGAGAGCTCGAGAGGGTCTGTAGAGGCAAAACCGTAGGCGGACAGTGGTGACGGTGGCCGGGATGTCTTGCCACGGTTGCAGGGCACTAAATGAGGCGTACGGGTTCTGACAGGCAGAGAAGAGCTGGCGGCAGTGGGTGAGGGCGAGAAGGCACGGGATGAGTCGGTGGCGGCAAAAGATCAGAGAGGCGGTGGGATATTTTCTTACGATGAATAGTAACTGCACGAGGAGGAACGGTAGAGATTGATTGGTAGTGAATTTATGGCAGGGATGGCTAAGATAGATGAAGGATTAAGCTAAGATTCAAGAGGAATTGAAATCAATTGGAATTCAAATTTATTTTTGAATTTTCGGTTTCGTTTCAGTGATGTCCAGGATCCGCCTGCCGTCGAACTCCTCACGCCTCTCTGGCTCGCCGGAGGCCGCGGTGGCGCCGATGAGCAGCAGCAGGAAGAAAGGGAAGAGCTCCATGGAGAGAGCAGTGAAGTGAAGTGAAGGGAAGGCCTCAACTAATATAATCAGTTTCTACTAGTTAAACACGTGCGGTCCTATTATTAAGGTGTATGATTGCTTGCGGGTGATGAATGGAAATGGACAGAAAAATGTCTATTAGTAAGGACAGCTGCATGCATTATCCGAGTTTTCATTTCTTCTTGAAAGCGCGCGGTGCCTAATTTTCCCAAATCATACGTGTTTTTTAAAATATATACCTCTTGCTCAGTGTACTGCATCATACAATCAGTAAACCAAGTTCGAGGAGTTACCAAATTAAATTACTTGAAAAAAAACTATGCACTGTTCCTTTCTCCACTACTTTGCAAATCCACATATACATTGCTATATGAATATATGCATCCGCGTCCGATGCCATGGAATCCACTGCCAAGACTAGGATTTGTTGGCCTGAGGCTGGCCTTTTTTCTTTCCTAGGGATGGGATGAGATGAAGGGATGTTCTTTTTAGCTGCGGCTTATGGCTTTTGGGCTGTTTATATGAGAGATTACAGAATAATAGAAACTCACATACAGTTTTTACCGATATAAATGAAGTCAGTAAAGCATGTACGATAATTAAATAGTAGACCCTATCTTGAAAAGATATTTCGTTTAAAAGCTAGTTACTATAGAAAAGCCGAAAAACAGCTTTTAGAAGCTGAAAAGAATAGGGCCAAAGCCTCTATTCTTTTTAGTTTATGGCTTCTCTAAATAAACAAAAGAAATGATTTCTCCATCACCTTTTTAAATCGGCTTATCGATTTATCGACATTAAGTTCTGTCACATAAATGCTTATGCTAGAATCAAAAGCCATTAACTATAGCTATTGTGGCTACTGACCAAACAGTAAAGTAGGAGAGGAGTGTAGTGGTTAAGATGGATGAACAATGCTTGCCCCCTCTCCATATACAGGGCGTGTATATATTTCTCCATAAAGCACAATTACAACCTTGCCCTCACAGTCATACGTCTCCCACAAGGGTATACAGGTCATTACATAAATCCTATTGGGCCTTACAATTTTCTAACAGGCCAGATGGACTTAGATGGGGGGCCACCCTTACTACAGGAGTCTCTCATTGTAAAGGGCTTCTCACGTGCCGAAATCATGCCGCAGAGCCCTTTGGCCCCCTCCATCCTTGCGGCCTATGATACATTCAGTGTTGGGTCGTACAGGTCACTACGCCTCAGCAACACGATTGGACATGATGGTAAAGAAGATGAAGATGTCAAGGGCTAGGTCGCGAACCTCCAGTTGGCTGCCTGTGGGCATGTCCTGAAGGTCCCACCTGTGTGCTTCGTTCTTCCGCTGCTGCAATTTAATGATTTCGGCCTAATCGGCCCATGTGTAAGTCTACTATTACATTTACGCTTCCGCATGATATGAACTTTGATATTCAGAACTGTAATCTGTGAGCACTATCTACTGATCCAGGGAATAGTGTAGCTAAACACAGTAGATTCTGGATTATAAAATCTGGGTCTGACAGGGATGGTATCAGAGCATATCGACTGCAGGTCGTGACCTAGTTAGGCTGGACGTTAGTTTCATGATTAGAAATATTTATTTAAAATACTATTTCCAAAAGTATAAGTTATAATGCTCATTCGTATCTCTCTTAGATGATTCCCTCTCATCTATATGCTGTCTTAGATATTTTTACTTCTAAATCCCCTTACCCCGAATTCGAAATGATAACCCAGTGTGGGTGCTGATATTGATCAGATTATTAAAAAAATCCCTCTTATGTCTATTGATTAAAAGGAAAAATTTGACCTTCTTCTCATACCCTTACTCCAAAAATTTAAGGTTAGGAACACCGAAGATGTTTATGAAGATAAGGTGGCCCTGTTTTAAGCGGACTATGTAGACGAACCCTACACCCTCTTATGTATGTTTCCCCGAATAGACGTTGTATTATTGCAAGATTTCTGTTTGGCCCTGTGCACTGCCTTCTTGCCCTTGGGCGTTACATTTCGCGGTCACAGGAAGAGAGTGTTTAAAAAAATGTGATTCATGTGCCACCCCAGTTTCCGGGGTGTACTCTTTTACAGTTATGATGGGTTTAGATTATTGTAGCTCCGCGATTCTATCCTTACCTCCTACTATCCCCTCTTAACCCATTTGCTACAAACCCAGTCCAATCTACCGAAGCAAGGTGATAGATAGCTAAAGTCAAGGCAATCAAAGATAAGTGAAGCCTCCACAACTTTCCAAACTAAAGGCCTCATCGGCACAAGAACCAAGATTCGAGACTCTGCCCCGCTAACATTCTCTCCTTACCTACCTGGGAGGGCCATATATCGAATCACCGCTAATAACAATCGTCATTTATTTAAGGGGGGTAGCACTATGAGATAGAAATGCCGAAGAACTATGCGACGTATAATTGGAGTTGCGACAACCTAGACTCAGAGCTAATCGAACCAGTATAAGAAGACTTGCAAGACCGGGAGTCTTACCGTGATAAGGACAAAAGACCACTATGTAGATATGTCCATAGTCACCTCTGCAATCCTAAGACTTTCTACCCCTTGGGTACGGACCAATGCTACCCATCTATCAATGTGAATACTATAACAACCATATGTTCAATAGACGCTGCAACCACTCCATTCTACGATGACGTGAAGACAACAAAGTCAAAGAGCAAGCAGTTGGAAGTCTACGACCTATCCAGAGAAATGAGGTATCTCTCTTCCCTTTTGACTTATCCAAGTACTAACCTTTATTGTGCAAATCTTCATCCCTCTGTGGAGCTAAGGAACTATACGTCGAGCAACACCCTGAAACCCCTTTGCTAGCCAATAGAACCCACCTCCATTCTTTCTGCTCTACCGGAATCTCGGGGTCGAGATTCATTTAAGGGGGTAGGTTTGTAACATCCCAAAATTTTAATTTTTGAAAATGGAAGCTTTTGAATTATTTGTGCAAAAGTATTCTCTTGAAATTTGAATTTTTATGGTGTTTGCTAAATTTTGGTTGAGATTTCAGAAGTTGAAGAAGTTTAAGAAAGACCGAAAACAAGCATAAGAAGAAATATACAACATACTAAACATATATTATGATGAGTGTAGAAATAAAGGAAATAAAAGTATGAAAATAAGAACATCAAATAAAAAACTATTATATTTTGTATTTAGATAATAGAACAAAGACTTGAATTAAAATTTTAGAAATTAGGATCCATAATTTTAAAGAGAAAATAGAAGTTCAAAAAAGTACAAACTTAAAAAAAATCAAACTCTAAGCCTTTCTCTTTCCTTTTCTTCCTTCTCTCTATTACATGTGGGCCCCCTCATTTTCCTCTCTCCTCCTCTTTTCCTCTCCTACTTCTTCTCTCTGCCCAGCAGCCCCCCTAGCGCAACGCGCCTGCCTCCCTCTTTCTTTCTTTTTCTCCCCTTCCTGCTTCTTCCGTGGCCAAGCATCCTCCGCGTCGGCCCTTTTCTTTCTCCTTGCTCTGTGCCGCCTACTGCACAGCGCCACAAGCCTCCCCCCTATACGCTATGCCTGACCTGTCTCCATCACCTGTGCCTCATCATGTCGCCGTCGCCTCGCGCCTGTTGCATCCTCCGCCTGCACCTATCGTGTTCGCCGCGCGCTCGTAGCTAGCTGTTACCGCCGCACACCGATCTCCCCGTCACCCACAAGTTCTTCTACCCCTCCACTGCTATAAGAAGCTTAGGCTTCTCCCCTTCACCTCCAGCACCCCTCCACTGCTCCCCGTGCGCCAATTCCTTTCTTCCTTTCCTCTTTCCCCTTCCGCCCGTGCGCAACACCGCCGCCGCCTCCTCGGATGATTTCGCCCCGATTCCTTCCGGTGGGAGAGACATCTCGGTGCCCCGAATCCCCTCCGACCGCCGGCTGAAGCCATCGCTGCCGGCACCGTGCGCCACCGCCGCCCGACCCCGCCTCACGCCGTCGGCTCGCCTCCGCCCTCCTCCGGTTCCGTCGACCACCGGGGTGAGTTTCTCGTGGCCTGTTATTGCTTGCGCTACCCCCATTCCGCTCCCTCCTCCCTCCGGCCGCCGTCGCCATTCACGGCCTCTCCGCACTCGGCCGCTCCCCCACCGCCACCGGCCGCCGTGGTGCCTCATGGCCGGCCGCTACCCGAGCCACGTCCTCCTCCACGCCTGCCCGTTTTCGATTGCCACAGCCTCCCCGGCCGCCCCTCGCCGGCAACGCCGTCGGCCGAGCGCCGCCCGATCCTCCCCTGTTCTTGCTCTGTTCTGCCCCGGACCATACATGGTCTCTTCTAATTTGTTCCCCCGTTCTAGTCGAGAAGCACTAGCCGCCCAGTTGGTCACCAACGTGCGCTTAACAATCACACAGCTGATGTCTCGAGGTCAATTCTAGTCGGCAGCACTTCTTCCCCACATTCTTATTCTATTTTTTAGCTTATTTTAATTAATAAAAAAATCAAGGAAAATTAGGGAATAATATAGAGAAGCTAACAAAATTTAACTAGGATATAAATGAGATTATTTATGATTTAAAATTTTATTAGTTCATATCTGATTAATTAATATGGTTTGAGCAATTATTTAAAAAGTCTAATTATTAAATTTAAAGCCATAATAAATAGATATGACTTTGGTTAAATATTCAAATTTAACAAAGATTACCCTTAATTATAATATATGCCCTAATATTCGTCATGCCGCCATTAAATAAATCCCCATGGTAGATTTAAATAAATAGCGATCTTGAGTTAAGAATCCGTATGACAAGATAAATAAATTTTGAACTAGAAATAAAGCTAAGCTTAATAATAACAAAGGTGTAGACAAGATAATAATAGTACCATTAATTGAGTCCTAATGTCAGGTTTAAATGAATAACAATATTGACCAGTATAAATAGATCCTAATTCAAATTAAGCTAAGCCTAGTGCTAACTAAGGATACCTAAAATGATGTACCACAAAATGACATGAACTCAGACTTTAAGATTAATTCGGTACGCTAAAATTATATACATCGCTAATATATAACATATGCCTTGAATATTAGCGCTCAACAAAATAATACCCAGCTAGACTTGTACCCCGATTCATAGGTCTAACCTAACTCAAGAAACTCCCTTGATAAATACAAAGAGATTATTAATAAAAAGATCATGTCATCGTATTTGACCACCAGCCTTGTCTCAAATCACCCGAATCACCCATTAACTCATAATAAAACTACAATTGAGTTTATTTGGATTTATTTAGATCTTTTGAGTTACTTGCTTTTATTTGGATTCAGTCGTTTGTCGCGTAATTAGAAATTGGAGTCCTGAAGATTCTATGGATCAAGCAAGACCAAGGTTGATGAGGATCAGTAATCAAAGATCATCGCATGAGACAACTTTGTGTGAGCTCAAGACCGCGGTAAACCGCGCCAGGCGAGTCAATACTTTGATCATGTTGAACCTATGTTTTCTGCAAATTACTTTGATTTAAATTATCAAATTACATGCTGTTAGTTTATATGCAAATATATGTTTAATTTACGATTCTAGTTATATGCCCATTATTTAAATTGATTAATATTACACCTCCTTTTGGAATGCTTGAATGTGTGAACTTTGTCGCCCTAGCAAAATTATAATAGTAACCTTTCGAAAATAAGTCCCTAATTGTACGCCCTGCTTAGTACTGCATAGATATTCAAGGGCGCTGAAATGCCCCAAACATCATGGTCACTTTTAATCATGAGAAACTGATTTTGGACAGTCATGGTGGGAATGACTGGTATATTTTGACATGATTATTTTATGCTCTCAAAAATTCCAATTTGCTTAAATATCTGAGCGGATGAATTGGGGCTGGTATGTGGTGCAGTGGAAGCACAAATTATGGAGTGTGGTAGAACCGCTCAACTAATCCTAAGGACCGAATCTTGTCATGACCTCCTGTGTAAAACAGTGCAACCACAAGTCTGTAAAGTACAACTTGGATAAGTAAATTTATCGAAATCCCGGACTCATCTCACTGGTAGTGGATAAAAGTGGATACGCAAGGGCAAGAAAAGGCCTAAAGGGACACCGAGTGGACGGTGAAGTTCCCCAGTCGTACTAGCGCTGAGGGGAGTGGAGCCCGAATAACGCTAGTAGCCGTGATGAACATCCCGTGTATAGATAGGACCACCGCAAGTGGGCAGTTTCCCATAAGGTGAGATGACAAAATGGACTAGATACTTTGAAAAGTCACTATGATGGTCTGCTCAACCACATGACTAAGGAATCGTGTGGGGCAACGAGTTGATTGTCTCTTGTGGTGAAAGTGTACAAACTCTGCAGAGTCAAAACTATTCGAATAGCCATGCCCACGGTCAAGGGTGGACATGGGAACTTAACCAGATATAGTTCTATTTCAAAATGTTTTATGGATGGGTATGGAAAATTGAAGGGCAGTGGAAAGCCCTGATTTGAGTTATCCTGGGTGTCTTCCCAGTGGTAATGTACACGGTTATAACGCTGAAATATTAGCATATGGTGCGGATGCCATGTAATGGTGGATGAAATCCGAATCACTATTATTATTGCATTCCTTTACACATTATGTTTTTGAGTAAAACTGCTAGGTCTCAGGAAATTTCTATGTATTGTATTTCAAATAATGACATTTCTAATCTTACAAAATAAAATATGGAAGGAATAAACAGGGTCGTGAGTAAAGGAGATGGATGATTGTAGTATACACATAAAGGTATTGGTGGATCTATGTCGATCATAAATAGGAAACGATAGAGTGTATTCTGGGAGAAATACATTGGTGGAGACTAATTGGATATATATATATACAAGATAGATGATTTAAATGATTTTTGGAGAATTAGGGAGTGCAAATGTAATTGTTGGATTACGACACTGATAACTAATATTAATTCTAGAAAAATGTTGACAATATTGGGATCAATAGAATCGACTACTAGATGAGTCAATTGAATTGTTGGAAAATTGGAGGATGGAGGTATGATAACAATTCTTGGAGTATAAATTTGATCAATGATAATCCTGGTGGATGTATACTAGTGATGCGTAGACTTGATCATTGATATTCTTGATGGAGGTATACTACTGAATTAGCTAGAGATAGTTAACGCAAAATAAGGTTGATTATTGGAAGATTAAATTATGGTTGTGGATCAATAACAAAAGGATTGGATTGTTAGGAATTTAGAATACAAAAGATATTGGTGGATAAAATAAATGATATTAGATAAATGATGTCGCTAGCTGGTTGGGGATTTAGGCAACAATTGATTGGTGGATTGTATAATTGATGATATTCGTTGTTTGGAGTCTTAGATAGCGATCAATATAGAAAGAGTAAGATCGGTGGACTAATTAAACGATGTCACTCGCTGTTTGGAGTCTTAGACAGCAGTCACTAAAGAAAGTGTATTTTTGGTGGATTAAGTCAATTATGGTACTCATTGTGTGGGGTTTAGGTAGCAACCATAACGCTATGATTAAATATTAATAATGCTATCAAAAGCGATTTTGGCAAATAAAATAACCCGAGCCTCTCCTTTGATAAGCCATGCATATTATTTATTTGCATTCTGTGTATTGGCTCGCGGAGCACGGTGGTTTGTGTTCACACTCGCTTTCACAACAAATTCAGAATAAGGAATCAGGTCACTCCGCCTTAGCAACACGATTGGACATGATGGTAAAGAAGATGAAGATGTCAAGGGCTAGGTCGTGAACCTCCGCTTGGTGCTCAGGGCATGTCTGAAGGTCCCACCTGTGCTTCGTTCTTCCACTGTTGCAATTTAATGATTTCGGCCTAATCGACCCATGTGTAAGTCTACTATTACATTTACGCTTCCGCATGATATGAACTTTGATATTCAGAACTGTAATCTGTGAGCACTATCTACGATCCAGGAATAGTGCGGCTAAACACGAGATTCCGGATTATAAAATCTGGGTCTGACACTCCTCCAGCTGGCATAGCTCGTCGGCGATGGAGATAGAGTATGAGCTAGTGGAGCGCAACCCCTCGCTGACAAACAAGTGCTGGAGCGCAACGAGGAAGCTCAGTGGCGTCTGCTCGAATGTGCTAGGGCAGAGCCTGGTGACTGAGGAGACCATTCGGTCTCTTTTGCGTGACGGGAAACTTTCAGACCGCAATGCGGTTCATTTACCCTCCACCGATGAGACGAAGCCACACCCCATGGAATCGAAGGATGTAGTCTTCGTCGCGTATCTTGAGGTTGGGCTCTGATTCTCGTCCACCCTGTTCATCGGCGAAGTGCTGCGGGTGTACGGGCTGGAGCTGGCGCACCTGACTTCGAACGCACTTGTCCACCTGGCTGTCTACTGTTGGGCTTCGCAGACAGAGACGGTGTGGCCTAGCGCCGTGCTGTTCGTGTTTCTGCACGATGCACACTGCCAACTAAAGAAGCTAGACGGGGGGAGGGGTATTCGAATTTCGGGTGCGTCAACTTCGTGCTTCGTCTAGCATGCACGAAGTTGTTCCCAACAAATGCAACCCGAAGTGGAATCGAATCGATGCGGTGGTGGTTCTACCACCGCGTGGAGGGCGGCAGCAGCCTGAAGTGGACGGGTTGTCCGATGAAGTTCAACACTTCACCATTAGTGGCTCTGGACTGCGACGATGAACATCGAGCGTGGAGGCTGGTGGGGGTTGCCCTCCGGTTCAACATGCGGGACCTCATGGAGGAGTTCTTGATGTTCGTAGCTCACTGCCCGCCCGCACGTGCAACCCGGCCCGCTATGATGACGGTGATTCTACCGACGGTCGCGTCTTTGCTAAGGCTCGCTGAGCCAAGTAAGCCTTCGACCACACATGGTGAGGATGAAGCGGCTATCCTATATGTTATTTTAATTCTCTTTATTTGCAGAGCTGCTCCTCGAGGATGCGAAGCATGTTGTAGCGGTGTTCCTTGGGCCATACGTGGCCAAGGAGCATAGTCTCCGGGAGGCGGTAAGGTGCATACGTCCTTAACTTGGTAGCGAACCTTAGCAAAGCATTTGAAGTACTCTCGAGCCTTTCCGAGGGCTTTGCTTGATGGCAAAGGTTGGTCTCGCCAACGCGTTCGGCATAGTTTTCCTAGAAATTATTGTGCAGCGGTCGCGGATTTGCTCCCACATGTCGATGGAGTTCGGCTCGTGGTAAAGAACCGTGAGAGCGCTCCTGCAGAGTGAGTGGCAGCCCTTCGCCTTGGTAGAGTCGTCCCGCCGGTGGCCTCGATGGCGGTTTCGTACACACGAACAAACTCTCGGGTCCAGACGCCTTGTACCCCTCGATAGTGGGGAACTTAAAGTCCTCGCCACGCCGACTCCGCAGCCGACGGAGAGGGGACTCGGATCTACACGCCGAACGCAATGGGACCGAGAGGTGGGGTGTTGCGGTATGCGCCGTCAGTGTAGCTTCGCGCCACCGCCGGTGGCGCTTGCTTGCTCGCGTCTCTCGCGGCTCCAAGCCTCTTGCATTTCCCGCACAGCCTGCGTGGTGGTGTGGGTTGCTGGGTTGCTGGTGACTACGGCTTGCTCACCAGAGTTGTTCGCCACGTTGATGCGACGTGCCCCAAGGTTGGTGATGAGACCAGCGCGGCCATTGGGGCCACCTGTCTCCCCTGCGCTGGACGCCGGGTCACTGGGCATGTCACCGCGAGCATCAGCGTCGCTGCTCCCGCTGACCCGAGCGCCGCTAATGAGGCCAGCCACCGCGCCATCGGTGGGGCTGGTCGTTGTGCCACGGATGTTGACGTCGGCGTTCGCTACACCAGTGTTGCCTTCAGCACCGGTCCCTGATGTCGACGTAGGCGGCCCGCCGATTAAGGCCCTGGCATTTGCGAGCGCTACCGTCGTGCTCTGCTTCCTCCTCGTCGTCGATGAAGCTTTCTTGGGTGCCATCACTTCTCAAAATCTATGACTTGCTCTCCATCGTCCCCACGGACGGCGCCAACTGTTGTGGCTACTGACCAAATAGTAAAGTAGGAGAGTAGTGGAATGGTTGAGATGGATGAACAATGCTTGCCTCTCTCCATATGCTGGACGTGTATATATTTCTCCATAAAGCACAATTACAACCTTGCTCTTACAGACATACGTCTCCCACAAGGGTATATAAGTCATTATATATATCCTATTGGGCCTTACAATTCCTTAACAAACTAGATGGGCTTAGATGGGGGCTATCCCTACTACAACAGCCATAAACCATTAGCCACAGTTGTAGTTGAAAAAACGCAACCGAAATCTAGGAAAGTATTGTAGTGAATAGTGACCAGTGAACTCGTTCTTTTAGAATCACATAACATCCTGGCAATGGTCCAGCTCCTTCCAATCTGCACAGCACGCTCACATCCTAAATCAAAGAGAAACCAAGCAGGAGCAGACCCATAGTGGATCATGGGTATTATTTTTTTTTTGTAAAATACCAGATATATAATAGGTATATTAGGTGTATATACTATTATTTAGGCTAAAACTATATATTTATACCCACAAATGAATTCAGCCCGCACACCCCATATCTTGCGTGCAATCCATGTAACACATTAGACCTATTTTTGTTCACACCTCAGCCCTCCTCATAAAGGCCTAAAGAGGCAAAAATACAAACTAAAGCCTAACTTCTGTTCTCTCTCACATATCCTGTGGCTGTCTGTGTGGGGGCGGCTCCGATATCTGAGTGGCAAGCAGGTGGAGGCAAGCGACGACCAGTGGGTGCGGGCTGCGGAGGCGAGCGATGACCAGTGGGTGCGATGCCGCGACACGATGGCAAGCATTCATGAGGCGGCGTGGGGTGCAAGGTGAGCGATGGCTGGTGCGCGTGACGCCGTGACGCGACACGACAGCAAGTATACATGAGGGCAGCGCAGGGTGCAAGGCGAGCGTATGGTAGCAAGGCCAGCAAAGAGGCGGCAGGGAGGTAGGGAGGGGGCGACAAGAAGGGAGTAGCATAGAGCTCAGGAGGGAGCACGGCATCAACAAGGGAGAAGCGTCTCCAACTCACCTTCATTGTTCTCTGTCCAGATCTAGGTGTGCTCTGCCGACTCCGCTTATTTTCTTTCTTGATTCACTTTGCTCTACTCTGGTTCTGATTCTTTGGAGACTAGCCTCTACTTTCTTCATTATTTTTAATGGATGCTGTGCAAAAATACAATATTTGTCTTACAATGGGCAGTTAGTTGGACCTTTGTTACATATGTTTACATGTTAATTTTTTTTCTATCTTTTGCTCAATAGAAGGAACATACAGATTTCTTTTAGATAGTGGGTTCTTGCCGATGGGGAAAAGAGCAAAAAAAAAAGCAGGACCAATAAGGTATGTAACTATTAATAATCTCTATAATTGCATATTTAATTCATGCCATTATGCTCACCTTATATCATCTATTTCCTCAAAAGAAATAATTAATTTCTATATCTTTTTGTATTTTATTATATCTATATACCCGTATCGTTTTATGTTTTGAGGGGAATAGTATATCGTGGTACCGATGTATCGATATCTATGTATTCAAATAATCTAGCTCTGAAATCCAAACATTCATCCTAAAATAAACCTAGAACCACCACTAAAACCATGGTTGTCTCGAGATCTTACGTAGGATTGTTTTCGTGATAGTAGGATCAAGATTTAAGCATGAATCAGTTGGGCCAGGTGTGACACGTGGCAAGATGTGCGTGGACGTGCCTTCTAGGAAAACTAGGAGCTGAGAAGGCCATATAGCCCCGAACAGTCTTTGAGCTTGTTTTTCTTTGGCTAAAACTTATAGTTTTTAGCTGCGGCTTATGACTTTTGAGCTGTTCGTTCGAGATATTATAGAGTAACAGAAACTCACGCGCGGTTTTTGCCCATATAAATAAAGTCGATACAGTATGTATTACAATTAACTAATATACCTTATCTTGAAAAGATATTTCATTTAAAAGCTAGTTACTATAGAAAAGTCGAAAAGTAGCTTTTAGAAGCTAAAAAGAACATGCCCTTCTTCAACCTGCCGTCTAGGGTCCAAGCCCATGATGCGCCTTCGACTATGTATGATGACATGCGCCATGTTTTTTTGATAGCTAATGATGTTTATCTGTTAGACCATGTGGTCAGGTCTAGAATATTGTTGTGATGAATAATTGACAATGCTTAATTTGTGATGATGAATATTTGGTAATTTTGTTTAGCGGCGTTATGCGAGTTGTGTTGCGTGTGTGCGGATTGACGTTGGTCAAGTTTGGACGAACTTGTGCCGGAAGAATGTTCTTTGGTTTTTGCATGTGCAAAGTTGAGCATGGAGGCGATCATGGTCGGTGGCGGTGGACCGGAACTAGGATGGGAGATCCGAGGTTCGGACGGTCAAGGAGGTCACGAGATGGTCGGGCTCATGCTTGGGGCGCATGGAGATTAAAGGTGGATGATGCGTGGAGAAGCTACGGGAGGTGTGGTCCTGGAGGCTTCGACACGAGACGAGTTAGAAAAGTTGGAATTTTGGAAAAACCCGTGTTAGGAAGGGTTTCGGGTCCCTTACTTGTTGGAATTGGATTAGAACTCGTGGGCTTAGGGTAAGCCTAGGTTTTGGACCCTAGACTATAAATAGAGGTGGGGTTGGAGGCAACCCTGTGGTTTTTGGGGAGAGACTAGGGTTTAGGGGTGCTAGGAGAGAGCACCTTGTAGCCACCATTATGCAGAAATAAAATAGATCTATTAGAGAGAGAGAGAAAATTCTGTGCGTTGGCCGTTCTGGTAATTGAGCGAAAAAGAAGAAAGAAAAAAATAGAGCGCCGCCGCCGTTCCTTCTCCGGGCGTCTCGCACTTAGCGGCTGCCGACAGAAGGCTTGGTCGGTCGCCACACAGCACAAGCCGTTCGACGTCTCTCGCGCGTCCTGGGTTCTCGATTCCATCGGAAATCTTCTGTCTCCGCGCGTCCTCGGCCAATCTCACGTGCGCAACAAAGAATTTCCCGGTGGACGTGCTGTACAAATCTGTGTGAAGGCAACACGTCATCTCGGTCCTTGCGTGAAAGATCCTGGTGAGTCATCTGTTTGCATCGCTGCACGTCGCCAAAACAAATCTTATCACCACGCGTTTAGTCGCTGATTGCTCCAGGGAAGCATACATTAACTAGCAAGTCAATTCATGCTTTTCCAATGTACGCAGCGACTATACTAATGCATGCAGTGAGTTTGGTATCTTTTAATCCATGCCTCTCATGATTAATTGTTTCACTTGGCTAGTTATTGCACACGGTTGCTAAGGGCAATTAGTTTTGGTTATTTTTATTAGTTGCTACAGTAACCTGAATATATATATATTCCTTGCTGTTTTTATTTTATTTTGAAAGAAAAGTTTCACTGTGCCGCAATCATTCACCCTCTCGATTGCCATCGACGATCCTACAAGTGGTATCGAGCAGTTGCAATGGCATCGATCGGGATCGATTTTCAGGTAAGCCACCATTTTTGATGGATCGATTATCTTTATTGGAAGACACGCATGGAGGTTTTTCTTCAAGCACAAGGTAATTCTATTTGGCAAAAGTTGAACATACATATGATGTGCCTCTGTTGTTACAACTGAAAATTCATCGATGTTGAAGCTAATGCTAAGGCTAGAAATATTTTGTTGCAAGGTTTAAGTAAAACGAGTTTGTCGAATTGCTCATCTTAAATCTGCAAATAAAATTTGGACCACTCTAGTGATTATCATGAAGGATCTAAATCATTAAAGGTGTGCGTCGAATCAATTTAAAAGGAGTATTCTAAATTTGAGATGAAACACGAGAATCGTAGATGCTCTTTTGATCGCTTCAATAAAATTGTTAGTGATTTGCAATCTGTTGATGTCACATATTCGATTCGACAATGCCCGTCAAATTTTAAATGCTTTGGATATGTCTATTTGGAATGTGTTAGTCACTACTATTAATCATTCATTAACATGGAAACACTCACTTTGAATGATCTTTATTCCAAGATGAAAACACATGAGATTGATGTTTTGGCCGGGATAAACAAGACTAATTCTTTGGGCTTAATGACTAACCAAGTCGACGGTTCTTCTAGTTCTTCTATTGTTTCTTTGTGCGCATTGTGCTCTATTTCGATGAACAATTAGAGGAGATTCCAGAAGAGCAGCTTGTACTTCTCTCCAACAGGTAACCAAGGCAATTAACAATATCGACAAGGCGGAGAGGAGGTCCAATCAAATGCTATGAATGTGGTGAGCTAAACCATATTAAGATGAATTGTCCCAAATTGAGGAGCAAGGAGGTCAAAGATGACAAAGCATCAACTCATCGCTCTAAAATCAAGATTGATCCAAACAAGAAGCGCAATTATCGCAGAGCAGTCAACAAGATAATTTCAGCACTTGATGAGATTGTTTTGAGTGATGATGAATCTGAAAGCGATGATGAGGACAATGGCAAGAAGGCAAAGGAGGTGGACTTCACAGGGATGTGCTTTATGGCAAATAGTGAGGAGCTCGACAGTGATGATCTTTATAGTGATCCTGATGAGGTAAAACCTTCTTACACTGATTTATCTCGTGTTGTACTTAGATTAACAGATGAGCTTAAGAAGTATAAAAAGAAAATTAAAAATCATGATTTCATTGTTGAGGGCTTAAATTCTGAAATCAATAGACTTAGAGCTTCTATTCCTGATGATGAATCTTGTGAGTCTTGTCAAGTTTTACATACTGAGTTAGAATCTGCTAGAACAATTAATGCATTAAACTTGGTTCAACTTAGTGATGTAACTACTAAACTTGATGAGTTGAGATTGGTACATGACTCTTGTGATGAAAAATTAAAACTTGCACATGATGAAATTGAAAAGCTCAAGTTTAGCTCTCCTACATGTTTAGAGTCAAGTATTTCAAATGCTCAATCTAAAACTTGCGTTAAATGTGAATTGCTAGAAGCTAGACTTAATTCATCACAAGAAACAATTCAACAGATGCTTTATCATGAGATATATTCTTGCTCTAATTGTCCTAAGCTTAACACTGAGATAGAAGATTTGACTAGACAACTTAATGATTTTGCTGAAAAAGAAAGATTGGCTTAGTCTAGTGCTTGTAAAAATCTTGTGAATGAATCTAATAAATGCACAACTTGTCCCACTCTAGCTAAAGAAAATGAGTACCTGAAAGACACTTTAGAAAGATTTTCTTTTGGCAAGAAAAATTTAAATATGATTCTAGACAAGTCAAAAACAAGTGTGAAAAATCGTGGTTTAGGATTTAATTTTGTTGAGCATGCCAAGAATAATCCTCCTAAGGTTATTAAGTCTCTTGAACCTGAAAAAATTGAAGTGAAACATGAACCAAATCAAACGGTGTTTAAATCTGCTGGTTTTGTGCAAAGTTTATCAAATAATAATGTAGGTGCTAACTCATCATCTCAAAAGAATTCTGGTTATGTTAAATTTCATTGCACCTCTTTGTGGAAGGGATGGACACTTGAATGAATTTTGTTTTAGACGTGTCAAGAAAGAGAGAAAGGAAAGATTGAATGCTTTGAAACAAAAACATGCAATGTCTTTTGTTCCTAGAACTAACATGAACGCTCAGTTTTTTGAGAACTTTCATGATGGTTTTAAATCGCTTCATATGCTAGATTGAGATTTAATTCAAATAATTCATGTCACCTACATGCACGTGATTTTGGTTCTAGCTTTGTTGCTCTGCTCGTCGTGTGTCCCAAGATCGATTCCTAGATCTTATTTCACTAATCCCAAGATCTTGTGAGACCGATATTTCTGTGATGTAAGAACAGTTGACAAGGATGGAGAATAAGAGTTAAATTGGGTTCCGGTTTTTTTTTTCATCATCACTTGATTGGAACACTTGATGGTTCTTCATATTTTTTTATGGCTTCCAAGAGATTTCACTTTCTGAGAGACCATGTGGAAAAGGTGAGGTTGTCTGACATCTTGTTAGATTCTCAAGTTGCTGATATTCACATGAAATCACTTGATACTTCCCGTTTTGCTCATTTGCGAAGTGAGTTGAGTGTATTACATTTTATAGGATTATTCTGAGGGGGAGCTTGTTGTTTAAAGATCTTAGAAGCTTTATTTATTATACTTGTCAAATAAATCAACAAGTCCAAGCCATTGAAATTAAATGAGTTGTAGAGCTCTCTTTATCATATTTACTCATATTTTGTGTAGCTTTGGTCATGACTAGTTATATTTAATTTGCTATACTTGAACTAAAATATGACATGGCGGAATACTTTAACTAGATTGATTATAGATAGTACTCTACGATGTTCATCGAAAAGGATTAGCTTGATTGTGAGTTTTATTTTAAATCTTGACTATGAGGCTCGCATGTTTCATATTGCAATCTTTTTATGATCACTCAATTTGGCATGTTATAAAAAAATGAGAAAGAGAAAATTGAAAAGATGTATGCTTCAAGCATGCCATGGTATATATAAAAAAAAGAAAAAGGCACAAAAAGTGCACAAATGAAAAGAAGCATGCTTCAAGCATGCCACCATCTAAAGCAAGTATGCTACAAGCATTTCATTATGAAAAGAAGTATGCTACAAGCATGCCACATGCCTATGAATTGAGTGTGGAGCAATAGATTGCTATATGAGACTGCTAGCTCGTCTGGATTTAAAATTTGCTTCACTTCTAGGCTTTGATTTTTTGTAGTAATATCTTATTGTGCTCTTTATAATTGGTTTGGTCATTGTTGTGATGCCTGTCACTAATATAAATTGTTTAACCATGCTCAAGACTGGTTTTGATATTGCTATATGATATATGACTTTATATGATCTAGATAGCTCTATTCAAACATATGGCTTGGTTCCTTTATTTAATCATGCACAATGACCTATATAATCTACAAAGCTTCTTGATTTTTACTCTCATTGCTCCTTCTTAGAATTATTCCTTTTCTGAATTGTCTTGATGATTACATTGCCAAAGGGGGAGAGATTTGATGTGCTTTGTGAGAAATTGGAGACATTTGCTAAAAATTACCTCTCTTGTGTTGAGGGGGAGAGATTTGAGATTTATGGCTTTCAAAATGCTTTTTCGGCTTCGGTTATTCACTTATATTTATTTGAAACTAATTCATCATACAATCTTGTGGTGTTGTCAATGTATTCATCAAGGGGGAGATTATTAGACCATGTGGTCAGGTCTAGAATATTGTTGTGATGAATAATTGACAATGCTTAATTTGTGATGATGAATATTTGGTAATTTTGTTTAGCGGCGTTATGCGAGTTGTGTTGCGTGTGTGCGGATTGACGTTGGTCAAGTTTGGACGAACTTGTGCCGGAAGAATGTTCTTTGGTTTTTGCATGTGCAGGTTGAGCATGGAGGCGATCATGGTCGGTGACGAGGTGGACCGGAACTAGGATGGGGAGATCCGAGGTTCAGACGGTCAAGGAGGTCACGAGATGGTCGGGCTCATGCTTGGGGCGCATGGAGATTAAAGGTGGATGATGCGTGGAGAAGCTACGGGAGGTGTGGTCCTGGAGGCTTCGACACGAGACGAGTTAGAAAAGTTGGAATTTTGGAAAAACCCGTGTTAGGAAGGGTTTCGGGTCCCTTACTTGTTGGAATTGGATTAGAACTCGTGGGCTTAGGGTAAGCCTAGGTTTTGGACCCTAGACTATAAATAGAGGTGGGGTTGGAGGCAACCCTGTGGTTTTTGGGGAGAGACTAGGGTTTAGGGGTGCTAGGAGAGAGCACCTTGTAGCCACCATTATGCAGAAATAAAATAGATCTATTAGAGAGAGAGAGAAATTCTGTGCGTTGGCCGTTCTGGTAATTGAGCGAAAAAGAAGAAAGAAAATACAGAGCGCCGCCGCCGTTCCTTCTCCGGGCGTCTCGCACTTAGCGGCTGACGACAGAAGGCTTGGTCGGTCGCCACACGCCAAGCCGTTCGACGTCTCGCGCGTCACGGGTTCTCGATTCCATCGAAATCTTACATCTCTCGCGTCCTCGGCCAATCTCACGTGCGCAACAAAGAATTTCCGGTGGACGTCTGCACAAATCGTGTGAAGGCAACACGTCATCTCGGTCCTTGCGTGAAAGATCCCGGTGAGTCATCTGTTTGCATCGCGCACGCCGCCAAAACAAATCTTATCACCACGCGCTTAGTCGCGATTGCTCCAGGAAGCATACATTAACTAGCAAGTCAATTCATGCTTTTCCAATGTACGCAGCGACTATACTAATGCATGCAGTGAGTTTGGTATCTTTTAATCCATGCCTCTCATGATTAATTGTTTCACTTGACTAGTTATTGCACACGGTTGCTAAGGGCAATTAGTTTTGGTTATTTTTATTAGTTGCTACAGTAACCTGAATATATATATATATATATATATTCCTTGCTGTTTTTATTTTATTTTGAAAGAAAAGTTTCCGCTGTGCACTGCAATCATTCATCCCCCTCTGATTGCCATCGACGATCCTACATTATCTGTATTTTTTAAGACGATAGTAGATGACAAAGACATTGACATATATAGTGTATATAGTTTTAGACATGAAACCTATTCAAAAAAATCTGCTTTAAGAAACCACTCTACGTATTTTGATTTTTGGATAAATCAAATCTTTAAAAAAAACAAGACCGTGATCAATTATCTAATCTACCCATCCATCAAACACCCATTCAACGGTCCAAGTAGAAGTTTGCACCTAAAGATGGTTTTGCAACTTTGCACATGAATATATTTACAGACATGTCGTATCATAATGGCTATGCGTTTCATTTAGATTTAGTAGAATTTTAGACCTAAACATCTTCATGTTCGTGGTAAGCTTGGCTGCGTAAACATGACGTCGGCATGCGTGTCCTACGGAGAGAGCTTCGAGCCTGCCAGAGGAACATGACGTCGGCATTAACATCATTCGCATACATATAGATACTGCATAAACATTTTTTTATCTATTAACCCTTTGCTACTATATTTTAAAAATAATCCATATTCCTTACCATAACTTATCTTTAAAAGTAACCACTGCGTGCTACGTCACGTGGCAAACCAATACCAAGTGCTAGAGGTTGCCGCACCATTGCAGCAAGGTGGATTAATTAATTAATTACTAAGAATTGTTTTTTGGGCTTTGACTTATTAAGAATTAATTGATATATATATATGTATGTATGTGTGTGTGTTTTTTTGGGTTGTGACTTATGATTTAATTTTTAAAATTCTGACTGTTCGACAGAGGCATCACGTAGAGGAAAATAGTCGTATACAATTTTTGCTGGTACAGCTGAACTCAGTACATTTTTTTACTACAATCATTTTATTGACTTGGTTTAAAAAATGCACCGTTTAAAACCTAGCTAACATAACATAAGTCATAAGCTATAAGAAGTGGGAAGAAGGCAGCCATATTATAGCATAACAGGTCAAGATGCGTGCGGCATTGGAGATGTGCGGCTTCTCAAGGATTCTTTGGCTAAACAATTCTTAGTAATTAATTAATCCTTTCCTTAAAAATATTTTAAAAACCCATTCTTTGGTTTTTTTGGAATTAAGTTTGAACTTACCAAGATGCCGTGGTTATTATGCGTTTCCCCCAAATCTCGCACTGAAAAACCCTTGCGGCGGCGTTGCGCTCCCACAAACCCCACCTCCGGCGGCGGAGCGAGATGGACCGTCCGGCGGCCGGCGCATCGTACCAGCGGTTCCCCCGCGTGCGCATCCGCGACCTCAAGGATGACTACGCCAAGTTTGAGCTCCGCGACACCGACGCCAGCATGGCCAACGCCCTCCGCCGCGTCATGATCGCCGAGGTCCCCACCGTCGCCATCGACCTCGTCGAGATCGAGGCCAACTCCTCCGTCCTCAACGACGAGTTCATCGCCCACCGCCTTGGCCTCATCCCCCTCACCTCCGCCGCCGCCATGGCCATGCGCTTCTCCCGCGACTGCGACGCCTGCGACGGGGACGGCTCGTGCGAGTACTGCTCCGTCGAGTTCCACCTCGCGGCCCGCGCGACCGACTCCGACCAGACGCTCGAGGTCACTTCCAACGACCTCAGGTCCACCGACCCCAAGGTCTGCCCCGTCGACCAGGCAAGGGCCTACCAGCAGGCCCTCGGTGCCACCGATCCGTACGACAACACCGCCGCAGCAGACCAGAGGCATGTACTACCACACTCCACTTATTTCTTTTTCAAATTGTTGCTGCGCTTTTCACAATTTCTCTTGTGCTAGTTTTGCTCAAATGCCTTGTAATGCCATACATTTGGTTGTTAGAGAATCCTGGACTTGTGTTCTATAGCTCATAGCATCAGCAATTCTTCGTGTGCTTGTTCAATGGTTACAGTAGTATTCTTCAACATGAATGATTCAGCTATAGACAATCTAATGGTTGATTTGTGTGGTTGTAAGACGGTCAAAAGCTCAAAATTCCAAATTGACATTTTCCAAAGCTTGTTTCAGGCGCTCGTGATTCTGTTTGAATGAAGTTTCTATTGCAAGCAGTCTATCAGAGCATACATGGGGCTCCAAAGGGATAAGCTGCATGTAAAGAACCATGTAGTACTTCAATCATTATGATCCGGGTTTGCATTTATGATTGAAGAATTTATGCATGTGACAATTGCATTTAGGTTTCAATTAGTAGGAGGCCATGGTGCCAGCATTTTACTCTAGGTGCCAGCATTTTACTCTATCGACGCCAAAATACTAGTCATTTTTGCTTAGGATGCTACATGCATTCACTGCCTTCAAATTACTACGACATGAGTAAAGCTATATTTATCTCATTGTACAACATCCTCTTGTGACAAAGTGGGGTGAAGATGAGGGTATGTCTTTAGGTAGTCAAAACAAACTTGTGTTGTCGATGCCAATGAATCCACTTTCTGTTTATCTTGCCACTGTATCTGAACTAAACAAGCAATTCCTAGTAGCAGTACCACGCTCTCTGAAGATGGCATATCCTTACTAATATTGAAATTTGGCATACTATCCAATGGATCGTTTTCTTTGTAGAAGTGAACGTTTCAACAGATCATGTACGTATGGTAGCTCAATAACTCCGTGAGGTTGTGTTAGCCTCCTCAAACACGTTGTTATTTAGTACACATGGGTGTTTAGATCACGTTCTGTTGAAATTACTGGGAAGAAACAAAGGTACTGCAGTACACTTTTAAATAGTATTGTTGCACTATCAGCCTATAACAGTTTGTATTCCTGATTTCTCTCATAGTATGTAGCTCAGGAGGCATAAAAAACTTTTTGTTTCTTTAGGTGTATCGTTTGTTTCACTTGCCACATTTAATGCTTGAGTTCAAGCCTTGCAAAATAGAAAAGTATTTATCCTAGTTGGAGCATGCATGTTGCATGCTTATCTAGAATTCTAGATATCTTTCTGGGTTATATAGAGTCCATGGGCTTTGTCTGGGCATCTTTTTGACAAGAGAAATCATTTGCTTTAGACATTGATACCATTTGGAGGAAAAGGAGCGAACGAGAAGAAAAATCATTTGTGCAGAAAACGATTTTTTTTTCCATTTGCCAGGTCATTTCAACTGTAATGTGAGGAAAGGGTATGGGAAAAAGTCCACTTGCTAATATTGTCTGTCTCTCCATGAAAGTGGTCATAAAAGGGAGAGAAAAGAAAGGACCATGCAATTTTCTTTCAATAATTTAAACAAACAAGTTTGATTGCTAACTATAAAGTAGAACCTAAGTTGGATGCATCCTTTGCCATAATGTCAGATCATAACTTTGACCCTATTGTTTATTCTCTCATCATTCCATGGTGCCCATCCATATATTGTTAAGTTTATCTACCTATACTTTGCTGAGTTTTTTTTTTCTTTTCCATAAAATGTACAAATTCTAATGTTGTGTTTGGAGCACCACTGTATATGTGACATGTCTCTTCCCTTCTCTTCTAAAATAAGATAATTCCCATGTTCTTTTCTTTTCTGAGCAATCAGTGAAACAAAAGAAAGATTTCTTTGCTGTCCTTTCATTCCATCCCAGTGGAGCATTATGCATGGAAGTAAAACTGAGCATTTGACTGTTGGTTATTCTTATAGGTTCATTGTACATATTCATGTGGAAGAGCCTACACGTTGATTACTTTTATATAACCTCGTATCATTGTATGGGTGATTGATTAAATTTAACTCTTAATTTTGGACAGTTCTGCTGTCTATCTGATACTAGTCTGTCTTATTAAGTTATTATGTGATACGGGCCTAAAAACCAGAGACATTTCAGGTGTTGTTAATTCTTTCCTAGTTGGAGAAATACTTGTTAGTGCCGAGAGGGCGGCAAGGGAGGACGGCATGGGAAGTGATGATGTAGTACTTGGATGTTGTGTCCGATGGTGCACGAAAAGAGTATGCTAGCTAGCCGTGGGAAGGGAAGAATACCAGAAGGGCTTGGTGTGTGCTTAAGACAGAGCTGGTGCATGCAGCTACTGCAAGGGCGCATGGTACAGCAACTACAGTGTGTGCGGGCTGGAGGTGCATGCAGCGTATGGCTCCGTTGTAGCGAAGGAAAAGGCAACCAAGGACCAGGGGCAAGCAATACATTGAAACATGGACGTGGAAGGAAGTTTATTATGTGTGGGTTCCATGTGGACACCAATCAGTCAAGTTTGCTATTAATCAAGTAGTCCAGAGCTGTTTTCTTCTTTGTTATTCTAAGTCAGGCAAGTAACTAGTTTCCTTTGTTAGTCTGAATCAATTAAGGAAGCAGGGGTCTGTTCCTTTTCTTAGAATCTGAGTCCATCGAGTCAGGCACCTGCGTGTGATCTTTTCTTGTTTTAGCCGAGTCAAGTTCAGGTTGGATCGATCAGGCCGACTTGGGGCCGTACGTGAGGAGTACAAAAGCCTAGTCGGCTCCCCATGTATCTTTAGATTGTTTTTGCATCGAGTAAAGAAAAACCAAAACCAGAAAACACCCTTATGGCGACCATATTGTTTCTTGAGATTCTGTGAATTCCCTCAAGAGTTCATTGAGGCTGTGTGGTTTTGATTTTTCAATCAAAGTTGCAGGTTGATATTGTGATCTATTCCTCTGTTCATGAGTTGAGGTGCTCTTGGGTGGAAGAATTGCTATCTAGGATTTGATTCTGGCCAAATGCATCTATTATTTCCTTGCTGTTCTCAGGTTGACACGGTAAGCTGTAGAACATGAGAAGACAAGGAGCTGCTGTTCAAAGGAACTGAGATTAGATCTTCGGTGGTTGCTGCGCTTATCTTCCCATCTCTCTTTGTTGGATTCTTTGATTCTGAGGCTGCACAAGTACTAGAGAGTCGCTGCTGAACTGCTGTTCTAGGAGAGTGCCGTGAAAGATCAGGCCATCATACGCATGCCTGCTAGTTTACTAGTTGGGCCGTATCATTATGTGCTTGTAAATGCAAGTCCACTGTGCCTTTATCTTTATTTGCTTCATTCTTTCACTAATATACGAAGCATCAAATGGATATCTGGATTAGATGCTGATCATGCCCATACTTGGTCCAAAGCATTATATCAACAACTTTCTCTTACATGTGCAGAGCATGCTCCATTCTTATATTTGGATGCTGTCGAAATAAACATAAAATTATCCTATTATGTGTGTTCAGTTTTGGCCTAACGGATTCAGTAACATCTGCTAGTACTTCTAATGGATTCAGTAACATCTGCTAGTACTTCTAACAGATTCAGTAACATCTGCTAGTACTTCTATGAGATTAGTCTTCGATTTTCTTAAAAAAAAATGCCTGGAAGCTTTAAGCATACTCTCTTGTTCAACTAATACTTATCAGTAGTAAGCTTATAGTATATTGCTTATTTCAGGGCATACTAATCGTAAAGCTGCGTCGTGGGCAAGAGCTAAAGCTTCGAGCGATTGCCCGGAAGGGAATTGGAAAGGATCATGCCAAATGGTCCCCAGCTGCTACTGTGACTTTCATGTATGAGCCTGATATACGATTAATGAAGAGCTCATGGAGACACTGACGCTTGAGGAAAAAAGAAGCTGGGTGGAGAGCAGCCCTACAAAAGTATTTGACATTGATCCCAACACACAACAGGTCAGCTTGTTTTCTATTCCTTTAAATTATGTTTTTCTTCCTATGCTATCATCAATTAATCCTTGGACTTTTACTTTTTTATTCCTCTGATCATCAACTAACCCCTGATTCAAAATAAATCACGCAGTAGTAGTTCATAGTTCCACACCACAACTATGATTCTATACAACCTTCATGAATATTAGATAGTGGTCAATATATTTGCTGATGCTGCTGCAATCTTGATCTTTTATGTTCTGTTGGCCTGCAATCTTCCACTAGTGTCGTAGGTACATCATTGTAACAAGGCACTGGCATGTTTAGTGGTGTATGAATTTTTTCTGCTTAGTGCTTAGCTATACCTAGTATCGAGCTGTTGGAATTAAATTATAGTCAGATACCTTCGGTTTGAGTTTGTCCTATTTGTCAGGTTGCCATATCGATTCACATTACGCTGTGCTGGTCTGTCCTGTTAAGTTTTGAAATGACCATATTTCACTACTACTATTCAATATTCTTTTCCGTCAAGGTTGCATTCATTTGAGCGTGCATACATGATGTATTATGTGAGCTTAGCTACATGCTTTTCTAAAAATGTGCCCAAGAATCTTGCATCTCTTGTCAAATCTGTTAAAATGAACTAATCAAGCAACAATTTGGTTGTCAACTACACATTGCCACAAAACTGTGGAAAAATGTGGCGTGCCACGCATTCTGTGGTGAACAAATTGTCCACCACAACTGTAGCAAACTGGGAATATTTGTCTAAAGAATGTGCGTATGACAAGTGGGCCATGTGCCTATGAATATGTAGTGTGCAAACCAAACACCAGGCACACTTGGTCAAACTTGCCTAACCTCGGTGAGCAAAGTGGCATTGAATGAAATAACCCATTAGTAGTAACCCGTTACCGTAAAACTGTGTTGCCTGTTACTCCCTTTGGTCACAAAATAAAGTTGTTTTATACATCGGCATGGTGCCTAAAATGCAACTTTGACCACATATTTCTATTGTCATATATTTATAAAACCTAATAAAATTATAATATTATGAAAATACTTTTCAAGATAAATCTACACGTATCATTTTGATGTGTCTAATCTAAATATTCAAAAAGATATTGATAGTCAAAGTTTATAATGTTTGACTGCACCTGACCTAAAACGACTTCCTTGTGTGACTTGTGGGAGTACCACATTATGGTTGAATTCATGATGGACATTACGAGTGTTCAAACCCGGTTCGAACTGTTTAGCGCAACCAGAAGTTGGTCCATGCATTCATTGCATTTAGTGTGTGTGCACTGTGCAGCACTGCTGATCTGGACAAACGGGTTTGGCGAAACCGTTTCAGATAGCCGTGATCGACATACAGCAAAGTGTTCTGTCCTCATTGTACACTGAACTCTTGGATAGACTATGCTATTCCCAAATGTTTCAATAAAAATCAAGTCAGCAACCATAGCAGCATATGCAAACCATGCTTAAAGGTTGTCAAGAGTCAAGACACCGCTAAACACTCAAGAGTACTCCTAGCTAAAGCTTCCGCTTTCATGAACGACTTCAAGCTTGTCCTCGTTCTTGGGGAACAGCCCCATCACCATCCAAATCACATGCTCCATTTGCAGGCATTAATTCAAGATAAATGTACCTCTTCTAATAAAGTCAAAGGCGATATGTGCACTTGAGGCCCAGCGCCAAGCATACACCTGGCAAACATCAAATGCAAAAATAGAAATAAATTACTTCCCTAGAAGTGAATAGCCCCTTACAAGTTTTCATGCAAATATAGAACAAAATTACATGCCTGATGCCGTCGCTCTCTTGCATATGATAATAATTCGCTCTCGTGAGGTTAACGAACCATTTGGTGTTTGCTTCACTATTTTGCTATCTTAAACCCTGTTTGCTTAGATGCAGATGACTTAGCGCTTTGCTGCTAGTGGTGCATGCCTTGCTTTGGCCACTTCACTTTGTGAATCGTGAGGAACTTTTGTCACACTGTGTCTTCCTTGACATTTAGGCATGTGTTCATGCACCTTATACTGCATCAGTCCATTCTAAAGAATGATCTTGTGCATTCATCTACCTCAAAAATAAAACTTACTTTTATGGGATTTAGTCAAGCATTATCAATTACTGCCCCTAGTTTCTTGGTGAGGTTTTTGGGCAAAATAAGCTTAGTTTCTGTTTTCTGCCAGTTTTCCCATTCCAACTTCATGGCTGTCTTTTTTAATTTACGCAAATGGTAAATGTTACCAAATGCTTATTTGTTTAAGATCTTTTTGCTGTTTTCAAATTTTCATCATGTATGCTGTTGTATTTTTTTGTATTTGCGAAAACAAATTTGGCCCATGGAGCTTTTTGTTTCCAATGATTTTATGGACAAACGTACTTAGATTCACCATTAGTTTTATGGAAATTGGCCCAACTTTTGACTCGCAGCATTTCTTCCTATTTGTTGTATGCAAGAAATCCTTGATGTTGAGCATCTATATTTTTCTGTCATATTATCAGGTGGTGGTGGTGGATCCAGAGGCATACACATATGATGATGAGGTGATCAAGAAGGCAGATGCCATGGGGAAGCCAGGATTAATAGAGATCAATGCTAAGGAGGACAGCTTTGTATTCACTGTGGAAACAACCGGTGCCATCACAGCTTATGAGTTGATTATGAATGCTCTGACGGTCTTGAGGCAGAAGTTGGATGCTGTTCGCCTTCAAGACGATGATGGTGATCTTGGTGAACTCGGTGCCCACCTTGTTGGAGGCTAGAAGCTTATCTGGGAAGAATTGCCCGCCTTTATATTCCTTCCATATGTAGGCTTATCTAACTAGCGTGCTAGTGGCAAGACGCGATGTCTCCTTTGGAGCTTCTCATATATGTTTTCTGCTTGTTTATGCCATGACCTCTGTGCTGACACTTTCTATCGACGAACCGGACTATGTTTAATTTCTGCGCTAACTGAGAAACTATTCACTCAGGAACAAATGGAGAGCTGCTAACAGAATTGTCTGCTGCTGTTCCTGTGTGATGTTTTTTTTGGGACTTGCCATGCTCCATTTGATTGATTGCCCCGCTGCATACGGTTTGGTGACTTGAATGCGGAGTTATTTGCATTGCAGGTCTCCCTGGATTCGTGCGCAGAATGCGATGTGGCGTTTATTGTTGTACATTTTCTGAGTTGAATGCTGAATAATAGCAGTACTGGTAATTGATTGGCAGGCTTGTTTCGCCATGCTACCATGTGGATCGGTACGCTTTGCTCGATGTACCCAAAGGTTTGGTGATTTCTCCAGTACATAATGCTGGATTCTGTGTCGACTACCGGTCTAGATGATTTGTTCGTTGTTTCTTCGTGTACTGCTAAACTGCACTGTAGAATTTTTGGCATATATGACACTATTTGAAACTTCTGTCGTCCGATGGCCAGATGGTAACACCGTGGAGCTGATACGTGACCAGCGGAACCTAGCCACCGGGAGGCAGGTGCCTGCCACCCACCCATCATGCGGCCATAGACCTAGAGCCCGGTGGTGGTAGGGCTCCACGTGATTAGCTCATGCGATTAGTTGGTTAATTGCATGATTATTACATGATTAGCTCATACAATTTGTGTTGCAGTTACTCATTTGGTCGATGCTGGCTATGATACTATTTTCCTTTTTCATTGAGAAGTAATCATGTAATAACTGTAATGCATTGAAATAAAAAGCACATTATCTTTCTGCCAGTTTATTTGTGTTGAAGATGTTGTATACACGAGAATACCACTTCTAACATATTTGCCAACAATAGTCTTTAGAGCAGATGTTACCCATCCATCTCTGAGAGGATATATCTCCATTTATTGCAGCGATCATAGTCTTCTGCTAACTGCTTTGGAACTTATTGATCAATAGAGTCCAATTTTTGTTTTAGCCTTTTCCTTTCTACGAGGACTTTTAGCATTGGACAAACTTTGCATTTTAAAGGAGGGATGGATGAACCGAATTAGTACTTATGCATTAGTGTTTAGTGGGGTACAACAAAGCTTGCTTGTGTTTCCGGAAGAAACATTACGATTTTGACATTTTTCACTTTTACTTAATCTGTTACTAGTTGACATAACAAATCCTTGTGTTCTTTCTTGGCATCATATATAGTAAGCTTTATCTGGATTTTAAACTTCTAGTTTCTATCATTGTAGGTCGTTGCATCCATAGATTGTCCATAAGCGAGGGGCAGTTTAGCCAAGTCTTGCTTTATGAAATGAACGCAATTTGCAAGGTTCTTTTCACCTTTTTGTTCCTCTATAAGTGTTTAACATTTCATGCATTGTATCACACTGTATGTGCTAGTGATATAATATCGTTTTTGTTCTCCCAGGCTTGTGCTAGTTTACAGGAGGATTACCTCCCTCAAGTTACATTTGTTCTTGTACAAAAGAGGTATCACACCCGCTTGTTTCCTGAAAACCATCACGCGCGACATTGGATGGATAGAAGTGAAAATATTCTACCTAGTAAAAGTTGATTTTGATAGGCATAAAGCGGTATGTATTATTTAGATTAATTATTAAGCTTGTTTGAAACAAGATCAAAGTATCAAGGACACTTTATCCTCCGAAACTGTTATTGACATAAAGATCTGCCATCTAGTGATATTTAATATCTATATATACACTACTCGCTATGTCAAGGGCAGCTGTTTGCTAGTAAAGTTTATTGCTTCGTGAGCCTCGCCGTGCTGCCCATTTGCCGCCCTTTTCGTTTCTGTACGTCTGGGTAGGTTTGCTATGTACTGTACGGGTGCCATTGTTGTGAGTCACCACTCACCAAGCATGGCAAAACCAAGCACCATCGGAGCTCATCCACTGGCCAGCAGACAAGCTCTTTGCATCCGTACATGCTCAGTTCCTCCACAAAGGCGAAGCACTCCCAATGCCCAAGATGCGGCTTTGACAGACATACTGGGTGCTGTTACGAAGCACTTGGGACCATTTAGTCTCAAACTCCCAAGGTTTTCTAGAGCAGTTTGGCTTTGGTTTTGCTGGTCCTCCAGAGGCATGTTCATAGGAACAACATCTTGTATATACCATGTATTCGAGCTACCCATGTTGCGTAAGCTCAAATACTGAAGAGAGACTGACAACCATACCACAGGTAGATCCTTGCATCTTGGGCAGTTGGATATGTGCAGCTTTCTTAGGCACCGGAACTTCTGAGGGTCACTCATCCATTGTGATATTTCCAGGCCACCGTATCCATGTACCTCCAAAATTTGGAGCTCATTATGAGGTGCAAGAGACTCCCAACACTTCCTCGTCATCACTGATCTTCTCATCTTCAGGTATGTATTTTTGTTCATGACCCCAATACAAAAATAATTCAGTTAGATTTTGCTTCTGCTGGAGATTGGCTTCCTTTGCATTTTGCATTACGTCTGATATATGGATCCAAACCCACCTTGTCAGCTCCATAATGGATGATTTCACAAATATTGAGGTATGTAAGTTCACTTTCCTCTTAGGATGTAAAAATGCTCCACGGTTGACAGTTTATGCCGTGGTTTCAGTTGTTTCAGTAACAAAACTAACAAAACTGTAGGTCTGATTGGATACGACGACTGGATGTCTCCTGAGGTGCCATTGTGTGGTACATTTTGTACATGGAATGGACAGTATGGCTATATCCTTTTCTAATTAACGGCCCTTAATTGGGACCGATCTTAACTGTTCAACTGAGATTTGAGTGGTGGAGGACTAAAATGAAAACAACTGAAACCGATCATTTAAAGGATTGGAAATGGATGGATTTCGTTATGCAGGTAGCTAGCTCTATCTCCAATATGATTTGGGTTTTCTCCATATAAATGGAAATTAGAGGTTGGGATTCTTTTGGATACGGATGTTGGGCGAGCCACAACGCAGGCGCTTCTCTTCTGTGCACACGCTTTTCTGGACCTGTTGGCCGAATGACCTGTCACACAACACAACCTACACTGCTGTTCTTACAATCCACGCAATGTAGACCGTGCTTATATTTGCTGCGACAGATAGTTTTACATGAAAATAAATAATAGTACTTAAAAAAATAATTTTTAGAATGAGTGAGCGAGCGGGGAGGAAAGTGTGTGAGAGATACATGTACGAGAGAAGTAGGATGCGTGATGTGCTCATGACCTCTAGCCTTATCCCTAGAACAAGACGAAAATAAATAGACTGAAGAACCCTCTTCGAAAAGCCAGATATTGACCCCGCTCGTTTCGGTTTCAGCTTCTGGCTTATTTTGCACTATTTATAAATTTCGTCCTTTTCTATATTTTTGGTTTTTTTGAGATTTTTTGCCGATTCTTTTTTCTCGCATTTGTTTGTATTATACGTGATAGGCTAACATATTTTTCTATTTTTAATTTATTAAATTTAATTATGCTAAATAAGCGTCCACCAATTACAGTGTTTTTTTAGCTAACTACAGTACTTTTCAGCCATAAACCACTAAAAAAACTCTTTTAAGCAGGGCCATAATAGTGTCTTCAGGCTTCCTCGAAGCAGAAGCCAATACAAACTTTCTTTCATTGCAATTGTTGGGCCCTGTCAATTTGGTGCTACAGACGACATACAAGGTATGACTACCTCGCCTGTTTTGGTTATGGCTGGAGGCGCTCTGTAGGACCGAAATGGCGACAGAGGGGGGGGTGAATGTCGCTCGATTTAAAATCGCCCCTGAGAAATCGAACACTGATTTTTCAGAAAGATGCAAAACACAGCTCCTCACAGAAAATTAAAATTAATTTCTCTGAAATTTGGAATGCATGCAACACCGAAAAATTCAGCATAAATCAGAGAGTAGCCAGTAAAAATTTCAGCTGAAAATAATGCATTTTGATCTGCATGCAAAATGGTCAGAGACAGCACTAAAATAAAAAGAAAGACAACTAAAGCATCTTTCAAGCATTCGGTACTGTAGCTACAGTAATTTCAGAGAATGGATGCGCTGCTGGAGATTGGCCGAACTGAAGAAAGCTGATTTTCAGAAAAATTGCCAAAAACAAGAGAAGGGAAGAAATGCTTCAAAAGCCCTTTAAGGCAAAACTTCAAGGGACTAAACTAAGCACATCTGAGGAGACAAACTACAAAGAATCCAACTGAAACCTTAGAAATTCAGATTATGACCAAGAAACCTGAAAATTACAGAGAGCTTCAACAAATCTCGAAATACTCCTTCATCTTTGATTCTTTGGCAATGAAAATTTGCAAATAGCTAGTTAATAGCTCCTGGAATCTGTATGCCAAATATCAAGCCCACTTAAGAAGGAAATCCCAATTTGCAATAAACCCTAGAAACATGAAAACCTGAATGACAACAGAGGCCATACCAAAATTCAAGTTTCTCACATATCTTTGATTCTCAGGTTATGAAACTTTAAGAGAATATTAGCAAAAGCCCTATGGTCTATCCGGATCCAATTTCAAGCCATCTTGCAAAGAAATTCGAAATCTATCTCAATACCCTAGAAAAGACTGAAACATCAGAGAAGAGAGCACAAACTCAAATTACTCCATGATCATAAGTCCATTGCTCATGAGGTTTTGCAGGTATGTTAGCAATATCAAATGGACCTTTCAGATCAAAAATCAAGCCAACTTCTCAAGGGAATCAAGAACAGTACTAAACCCTAGAATGGTAAGAACATGAACAGAGGTCCTCAAAATGCAAAATTGGAATTAAAGCTTTGTCTCTGGGATTCAAGCTGACCAAATGGTCTAAGATCACTAACCCATCACAGAGCAACCCATTTTGGCCAATCCCAGCAAGCAAGAACTCAAAACTCACAAAATCAAGAAATCAAGAAATGAAGAACAGGAGCTACGAACAGAGAAGAAGGCAAACTTCAGATTCTCATTTCTTGAATTAAGAAGAAATACTGGGAGTCACGATACGCATGTACATTAGCACCAGGAATGATTACATGACTCTCAAATCCTCTCCAACCTCTCAAACCTCAACCATGAATGCTTGGAGAAGGAGACAACACTGCTCTATCACCACTCAAGAACACATCGTAGGGGACAACAGAGGAGCACACTCGCCTCCAACCACTAAAGACTAAAGGAAAACCACCTCCTAAAGCCTCTTTGACTAGAGCTAACCCTAATTCCCTCCAAATGCTCAAGTGGGCATGCAGCCCTCAATCCTATTTATAGCCTCATGGCTAACGGGTCTCCGCCTGCTACGCCCGCTAAATCCAACGAGCCCGCTCCGCTTGTGCACCTTGCGAAATTCCTGCCGCCCCTCCCGCACCTTCCGGAAGCTTCGCGCTCCTTGCCTCGCACGCCGCAACCACCTCGAGTCCACGTCGTCTTCGACACATCCCGACCGTTCGACCTCGGCGCCACTGCGCCTAGTCCGTCCACCGTGTCTCGCCACGACTCGCCTCGATGTTCTGCACCACACGGACAAGAAACACATCAAATAGCATCGCCGATACATGAAAGCGTAAATAGCATAAACACATCATACTTACTCATGCCGAAGTCCAAACTCGCCGAATCATCTGAATATGCAACCTAATCCCATACGACCAGAATGACCAAACTCGATCGAGTCCGTCGCACCACGCAACAACATGGTCCAAACCACTCAAACCAAACTCGACTAAACTAAACCAATGTCAATTACTCATCATCCACATGTGATCACTTCCACATGGTTCATCAATCTCCCCTTGATGAGTATATTGACAAACCCCAAAAGCGCAAAGAAGAGTTTGAGTTTGAAGAATCCAACATGGTCCAAAGAAAGAAGTGAAGCTAATGACCATGTCGACACAAAGATCACTAGAGCAACAAATGAAAGAGCAAATTGTTCTCCAAAGCTCTAAAATGATCTCAACTAGCTTTTTCTTCTCTATTATCCCCCTTTTGGCAATAAACACATTAAGGATGCAAAAGAGAGAATATGACCATGTCAATGGATGAAATGGCTGAAGGTTGATTATTCTAAGCATTTAGAGCCATGAGAATTATCCATAATGACCAACAAGTACGATACCAAGCCATAACTCAAGAAAACGCTATCTAGATCATGACAACATATATATAAGCTAGCTAGAGCATATGGATGACAATCTGAAAATGAAGTGCATTATGTGAGCAAGTCAAGTCATCAATGAGCAAAGTCCAGATAGAGATATCCAAGGATGATGCAGGCCATGTCAATAAGCTAAGCGTAACCAAGAAGCTCAAATTGAGTCCAACTAGAGTGCTACAAGTCCGAGAATGAAACATTTGTTAAAGTACTTGATTTTTATTGTAGCTTAAGCAAATTGAGCACAAATGACATATTTTCTTTTGAAACTGAAGGTTGTTGACAACCAGATTTTTGTTTTGTCATGTGCTAGACCTCAAGCCTTATGCGACTACTCCAAGCGATAAGCTTAAGAATATAGTCTAGGTCATCCAAAACTCCCCCTAAGTTCATGCCAAGTGCAATGGCAAGCCGTCTCATAGGAGAGAATTGGTGAGATCAGTTTTTTCGCACAAAAGAGATCTTTTTGCATTTTAACATGTAGTACTAACTTATGCATCATCAAGCGACTACAATAGCTCAATCTAAGGCTCAATAGAGATTCAACGTTCAACTCAGACTATTTGACATGGCATGAATCATAGAAGGATAGCTAGAGAAAGACTAGACTCAAATGCGAGTATGACAAGTTTTAATTCAAGTTGAGCAATTTTAATTAACTTATCATGGCAAAAGTTAGTCTACACATATGAAGTCATGATAAATCTAGCACATGAGGCATAAGTCATGGCAAGGTGTAAAGCATTGTAAGCATGTCATAACAGGATAATAATCAAGGCTCAATGTAGTTATATTACAATGCGAAAATGCAGAAAAAGCAGAAAATCCAGCTCCCCGTCAACATGAGATGCAACTTTTAATTCAAGTTGAGTTATGTCAATTTTAAGCTCCAGAAGCTCCCAAATGAACTCCCCCTGAACCAAAGCGATAAAATCGAGAAACTGGCAAGAAAACAGCAAACAGGCAGTCCTTAAAGCATAGAAAAGATATAGAGGCAACTATGGCTTAGATCGACTCTCATCGACCCCATATGACACTAGGACTATTAGACCTGGTAATCTACCTTACTAGGAGCAAACACGCACCTTGTCTACCCAAGGGTGGCCCGACCCTTGCTAGAACCTAAAAGTAGTGAGTGGGCTCAACCTAGTGCGAGAAGAGAAGCAGCTAATAGAGCAGAATCCTAGGTCATAAGATAAGAGCAAAGAGTCTAAACAGCTAAACAGGAAGACCACTCTAACCTATGCTAGAAGGACTAAACCCAATGCACCCCGAATGCAATACAACAGGAATGATTACATGACTCTCAAATCCTCTCCAACCTCTCAAACCTCAACCATGAATGCTTGGAGAAGGAGACAACACTCTGTTCTATCACCACTCAAGAACACATCGTAGGGGACAACAGAGGGAGCACACTCTGCCTCTCCAACCACTAAAGACTAAAGGAAAACCACCTCCTAAAGCCTCTTTTGACTAGAGCTAACCCTAATTCCCTCCAAAATGCTCAAGTGGGCATGCAGCCCCTCAATCCTATTTATAGCCTCATGGCTAACGGGTCTCCGCCCCGTTACGCCCGCTAAATCCAACGGAGCCCGCTCCCGCTTGTGCACCTTGCGAAATTCCCGCCGCCCCTCCCGCACCTTCCGAAGCTTCGCGCTCCTTGCCTCGCACGCCTCGCAACCACCTCGAGTCCATGTCGTCTTCGACACATCCCGACCGTTCGACCTCGGCGCCACTGCGCTAGTCCGATCCACCGTGTCTCGCCACGACTCGCCTCGATGTTCTGCACCACACGGACAAGAAATGATCAAATAGCATCGCCGATACATGAAAGCGTAAATAGCATAAGCACATCATACTTACTCATGCCAAGTCCAAACCGTCGAATCATCCAATATGCAACCTAATCCCATACGACCAGAATGACCAAACTCGACCGAGTCCGTCGCACCACGCAACGACATGGTCCAAACCACTCAAACCAAACTCGACTAAACTAAACCAATGTCAATTACTCATCATCCACATGTGATCACTTCCACATGGTTCATCACGCTCGTGCATAGTGCTGGGACTGGAACGCAGGATTGTAAGAAAGTTGTTATAGTCAGGATCTTCCACTTAACGAAGAACACACGCAACATAAATTTATTCGTAAGTTGTTGTTGGAAGAAACGCCTAAAAGCCTATTAGCATTGACATCACTGTTGTCAATGAGGTGCTCTGCTCGGTGAATGTACGCATGGTGTAGACTCGTGCCTGCGGGGAGCACCGATCTAGTGAACATTCACTAATCGAAACCATGACAACCTTTCCTCTTATAAATTGCATCTGCAAAGCCTACATGCTGCTATCTTCAATAGCGCGTCTCTATTTTGGCCGTGTCAACTCCGCGTTACCGAAAAACTATTCTTGAGGCTATATCTCCAACAAGTTATCTCTAGCAAATTTTAGAGCATCATTTTCTACAATTTCTCTTCCCAGTAGGACCTCCTTGTCACACCTTTAATATGTTGGGATACAGGTAAACTACACTAATGTAGATTAAAATTTTCTACTGCGTAAACCAAGAACCTATGTGAGTTATAGATTATAGATTGTTGCTACTAGACGTGCAATACAACGAAAGTAGAGTTGAAGCGGCCGGTTCAATGTAGCGCATGTTAGTGTAGTAGAAGTAGTCAATCCCCCTCTAGCCAACCATCTCTTCCTTACAATCATCCCTGTTGTGGGGATGGCCCCCACCTAAGCCCAGCAGGCCTGTTAGAAGGTTGTGAGGCCCAAAATGGGACACGTACAATGACATAAGTGCCCCTGAGGGGATACTCAAATGTAAGGGTACTATTGTAAAAATACTCCCCATGTGGATACACGCACACGCACGATACCGGCCATGGGGGAAGAACCCTAAGCACTTGCTTACCTAACTCTCCACTACCATACTATCTCTCTTTGTGTTTGGTCTGTAGCCACAACAGTCCCAATCAACGCTATAATCGCAACAACACTTCTACAGAAGTCTACATGTCTAAGGATGGAATGCCGTGTGTTAGTGTGCTAGCATCAGTGTGTACAGTAGGGGCTTTGAGAGTTGGCGGCTAGGGTTTTAATGGGCATGTCTCAGGATATCCCTCTCAACCCCGTGCCTCTGTCAATATATAGTTTCCAATCGGATTATTATTCAATACGATAGATATCATATTCAACTCGGAGAACATCTGACAAGATCCTTATTCAATACCGTCAAACTGGATTTTAAAATTTAGAATCCTCTATGATTCCATGCACTATTCTCTGAATCGGTAGATAGTGATCACGATATATGTTGCTGAATCATTTCATACATCATTTAAACCATACCATACATTAATAACACATATCGAGTTTAATTACACCACGTCGGGTAATTGTTTACATAAGGGTCGATTAGACCAAATACTTACAACACAAAAGCAGAAGCGGAAGTAGTAAACTAAAAGGTAGGACCATGAGAGTCCACAGGCACACAATTGGGGGTAAAATATGAATCATAGATATTATTCAATTATAGATAATATATGTGCACACAATCTACATCAAAGTCTGCTTAACTGGGACAAAAGGCTACAGAAGATTGTCCTAATTCCCTTCGCCATATTCTCTATCAGGTACGAGTGCGTCGTCATAGGTATAGTGATCTTGCTCACTTGTTCTGATTTTATTTAGCGAGTGTAAGCACAAACAACCGTGCTCCGTAAGTCAATACACAAAATGCAAGTATATAGATGCATAGCTTATCAAAGTATGGCTCGAACTATTTTATTTGCCAAATGCCTTGAAATCTTACAATAGCTAGAAACTCCTGAGACTTAACAATTTTAATTAGAAATATGTTTTCAAAATGTGTGTAAGATTGCAATAATAGTAGTAGTACAGGTTCCATCCACAATTACATGGTTACCTACACCATATGCTAGTTTTTCATGATTACATCCGCTTAACACTATCATCGGGACCGACCGCCTAGGGCAACACAAATTAGGGGTTTTGCTGCCTGACACTTTTCCATTTCCACACATAAAGTTTTTAAAACAAAACTATATCAATGTAAGTTCCCATGCCCACCCATGACCGTGGGCATGGTTGTTCGAACAGTTTATACTATGCAGAGATTGTACACTTTACTCACAAGAGACAATCAACCCATTTTACCTGCATGATTCTTTGGTCATGTAGATCGAGGAAATCATCACACAACCTTTCAAGATACCTCATCCCTTTGTCATTTCACCCATATGGGCTTATCCCTTACACAGTGGGTATCACAAGTTGTGTGGAAAGTTACACCCTAATGACTAGCACAGTGGATTACAACTTTTCACAACAACTAGTGCATGGGCAAACAACACTTTATGCGGTGTCCCATTAATGCCGGATCTTTCTCCGCACATGCACTACTTCACTCCCTACCAAAGAAGATGACTCTAGGGTCTAATAAATTTACTTAGTCTAGTTGTACTTTACAAACTTGTGGTTGTACTTGTTTTACATTGGGAGGTCATGACAAGATTCAGTCCTTGGGTTATCGGGTAGTTCTACCACAAGCCACTCATTCTCATACTTTCATCACACTGTGCTCTTACCATCCGCCTGATAATTAAATAAGTTGGGGTTTTTTGGAGAGTATAAAATAATCATATTACAACATACCAGTCACTTTCCATCAATGACCGCCTAACCAAGTTTTTAGTTGAAATGATGCTAGGGCAAATTAATGCCTCACGAGTATCTAAGTAATACTAAGCATGTCATTTAAATAAAGTCTTATTTCTAGCAGGTTACCATTGTAAGTTTCTAGGGTGACAAGGATAGAATGTTCAATCGAATAAGATATAATAGAATCACAATGACTAATGGGCATGTATATAAAATCTTAGGGTGAACATAATTTGCCTAAAAAATAGTAGCACGCATTTGATATTTTAAACAAAAATAATTTGCATAAAATATAGATTCAATTTAATCAAAGTATTGAGTTGTCTTGCTCACAAGTCACTTGATCTTGCAGGTCTTGGCTTGCCTTGGTTTCTTCTTTTTTTTGGGTTTCGCAAGCTATTAAACGATTGTACAAAAATTTATTATTTAAGTCACATATGATTTTACTTAATTTTAATTCATAGACCTTCCCAAATACCAATTTAGGGTTTTAATTGGTAATTACCTTTTATGCTTTAAGGTTTTAATTGAAATCTTATTTAAATTTTTGTTCGATTTGAATTTGCCATTAATTCTAAATTTTAGTTTTATTGCATTTTAATTATAGCTTCCTCTCTACTTTATTTTAGGATGTTTAAACTCATATTTTATTTTGGAACTTAAACTCGTGATTTAATTATAGTTTCACCGAGTTTGTGTTGCTCGTGTTTGCACCACCGTGGATGTCACCGTTGACCACTATGCCAATCACCTCTGGCCAATACGAGCCACTAGAAACCCTCATCATGCCACAATAAGCTCCTGGTGCTCTTGCTAGTCCACCACTTGCCATTGTTCACTTTCGTCGGAGCTGGAGCTATCGGCCGTTGGTTCACCCATGTTAGCCGCCACCTTACCATCCTCATCAACAACCACCTCAGCTCACAATGCCACGCAATTGCCGCATGGATGCCTATGTGGCAAACTGAGGCCCAAACCCTAAGTTCCGTATCCATGGACTTGGTCCACCATGAGCCAAACACCTGTCGTGTGGACCCTATCTCCCTTAGCAATGTTTTGTTGACCCAATCTACTGTGAATCGAGATTAGATCTTTTCATGCATCCGGTCTATAGACCATGGCCCCACTTTTTAGTCTCTAATCCTATTTTCTAGAAATAAATTAAATTCCAAAATATAGAAAAATAGTAGTGGACCCACCTATCAGCCATAGGGTTTCTATCCCCTCTATTATTTTCTAGTATTTTCCCAGCCAATCCAACTTCCGAAAGTCTGTTCTCCTCTGTCTGAACTCCGATTGACCCAATTCTTCTTCTTAAATTCATCTAAAATTGATCTCTATCTTTTGGTTTTGGTTTATTGGATTTTATTTAGATTTATTTGTGTTTCATTTGCTTTCTCTCTCATTAGATAACGTCTTCGAAGGAGCAGAAGCAGGATCTAAATATCAAGAAGTGGTAACTAAGTAAAGCTAAGACAAGTCACACCTTTGATCATGTTGAACCTAGTGTTTCAAATCTAATTATTATTATTATTTTATTTTAAATGATTCTGCATTGCTAATTTATTACAAACCTTTGTACTTGGTAGTTTCAACCAATCTTGATTAATTCCTCATTGATAATTTAAATGCCATGATTCCATTGTCACCCTAGGATGGTTAGCTATCTAATGATACAGTATTAGTATCCATTTGGGTTGTATGTTTAGTATGCTTAACCATAATTATGATTACATTGGACTCATTATCACATTGATTAAATAATTAATTTTTACTTAATGAGATATTGAATCATGGTTGTAGCCATCTGTTATAAAATTTATGTATGTACCATGACATGATTAGTGTCATTGGGGTTGGTTAAATAAAATGGTTTTCACTTAAACTAGTGATCACGCAATAAAAGGAAGTGTAGTCGGTATTTTGGGATATGGATGTCTCGCTGGTATTGATTGAAGATTTAACTTTGTATACCATTGATCTAAGCCTTATCGTGTAACCACATACCTAGAATGGGATTGACTCTTGATTAATTTGTGATGTTTCAACTTTGCTTTCGCCATTGAGATGAATGTGGGTTATGGTCATAGCCATTGACTCACATTGGCACAAGAGTGGGCTTCTCCGACTAGGTGGTCAGCCTACTTAGCAGCGAAATCTTAGCAGGTGGAATTGGGTTGCGATTGAACATTGTAAATACCTTGTGATAATCGCTTAGTCGCACACCTTTAGAAGTGTGTCAAACATTGACATTATAAGTTGATTATCTTTTAAGGGTAAAGTTATGCAACCTTTGTAGAGTGTAAAACTATTCGAATAGCCGTGTCCCTAATTATGGACAATGCTCGGTGATTTCATACAAGGGGTAGAATTTTATAAAACCTTGGTTGGGTTTGGATGGGAAGTAAATGGTTAGCTCACTTGTGGTTGGAAGTGAATGGTTAGTTCACTTGTTGTTTATTTAATTGCTTTGACTTACTAATTTACTTATTAATCATTTTTTAACATCTGGAAATTTAGATGTTCAAAAAATGTGAAAGTTTTGAAACTTTGTGACATTTTGTTGGCATTCGAATTTCTTCTAGAATTGTTATTGGGTTTTTCGAATTCTATGCTGAGCAAATAAAATAGCGAGAAATAATCCCCAAATATCTATAACAAATGTGATAGTCAACTATAAGAATTTAAATTAAAATTTAATTCACTTAAACAAAACCTAAAATTTGGGTAAAATAAATTACGATCGGGAAATTAATTTGGGAAGCGAAACTAAAACCTAGGAAGTACACATTTCAAATCAATTTCAGATTACCCTTAAAACTGAACTGACATTTAAATTTAAATTCGAATCAAAAGCCAAAATCTGAAATCAAAATAAATGAGCCAAAAGCAAAGTAATATTAAAGCCATTGGATCTCGTCGTGCACGCGTGTCGAGTATCTGTCGGACTGAGCACTATTCATCGTCGTCTCCGGCCGGGACTCTGCCACCGTGGCGATTCAAAGCCGTGCCCACCGTCTTTGCCATGGACTGTGTCTGAGTCATGCTTATTGAGGACTCTCAGCGTCTGCGCCCTTTTAAGCCTTGCCACCCCTTGAGTTCCACATCCCCAAAATCCGAGCTGAGTTCTCCGTCTCTCTCACTCGTGCACTACCGCCAACCACATCCGTTCTCATCGCCGGTTCTCATTTTCTTCGCCAACCACATCCGTTCTCATCGCCGGTTCACTATCCGCCCTCGCCAGTAAGCCACCATCGTCTTTCGTCGTCCGCTGGTTGCTGCATCGCACGCACCACCGAGCCAAAGCCTAGCTGTTGCTGCATCGATCCATGTGCACAGCTGCCTCACCATCATGCCACACCTGTTCGGCCACTGCCAACACTTCATCATGCATCATCCCTTCGCCCATCCAATTGTTATCATGACCGTTCGATCAGATCTACACTGACACTCTAATATGGCAGCCAGGATTCATCTACATGGCAAGCTAGAAACTGTTAGATCTTAGTGACATCTCACAATTTGCACTGGATGACATCGGGATGACGTCAGCCCTAGGCCGTGTCATCCAAGTTAGCAACCACCTCAGCCCTAGAAGCCACGTGTCTACTAGCTTAGCCACCCAAACCATGTGTCTGAGACACGTCAGCCCTAGTGCACACTTGTCCTACCATGACACCGCCACATCAGCCCTAAGTGCCACATCAGCAAGATCATCACATGCACACTATTTCGTGATCCGAGTCCACCGTAGTCCATCCTATTCCGTGCACTCGGTCCACGGTAAGTCTTGTAGGAACTCCAAGGATCATCAACATGGTCTCCAAGGGTAACGAACAAATTCTCCTTCTTTTCTCTTAGCAATTTTCTGTTTGGGAGTAGATCATTTCTATGCAATCTATCATATACGGTGATTTTGGGCCCCTTGGATGAAAAATTTGGGAATTATGTAGAGGATCTTAATAGCTTTCTGTAGAGTACTTGTTCATGTCAATCCGATGAGTAGTTGGGAGTTATGATTTTACAGTACCGCTATTCAGTCTGTCTGTAGGGTTTCAGTAGTCTGTAGTAAATAACAAATTAAAATAGAAGATGAATCAATTTGGAAATTTGATCAGCATGAACATTGTATATGATTTCTTAAGGTTTCCGTAGAATCTAAGAACACAATTTTTAGATGGCAGATTAGAAGTTATGAATTTTTTAGTACCGCTATCTAGCGCTGGGTGGCTACTGGACCAGTCGTTGGAAAGTGATAATTGGGCTAACTAAATGCTAGAATTAAAATTTAGTGATAACTATAAATTGATGGAAAATTTCATGTAGATTTCAATAATGTCATTGTTTACTATATTTTCCCTTGTAGATTAAAATATACAAAAATAATAAATCTGCTGTTCGGGGAATGATAGATCTATCTTCCGGGTTAAAATCAGTGATTTAGATGGATTAATCTGAAAATTGTGACAACTAAGATAGTGTGGGTAATTTTGTGTAGATTCTGGAAATGATATGGTTTGCTATTTTACGATATGGGAATTGAGAGTTGTGATATTTTTAGTATCGGGACAGCAGGGGGGATTATCTGGTAAATGGGGGAAAGTTGTGGTTTTGGAGAGTTTGTA